>CM072519.1:70290249-70327749 GCA_036898135.1 Oncomelania hupensis
TAGATAGATAGATGACACAAATTTTGCATTATCTGAAGTACTGAACTGTGTTATCTGAAGTAGGCTTACTGAACTGTGTTATCTGAAGTACTGAACCGTGTTATCTGAAGTACAGAACTGTGTAATCTGAAGTACTGAACTGTGTAATCTGAAGTACTGAACTGAGTACTGAACCGTGGTATCTGAAGTACTGAACCGTGTTATGTGAAGTACTGAACCGTGTTATCTGAATTACTGAACCGTGTTATCTGAAGCACTGAACCGTGTTATGTGAAGTACTGAACTGTGTTATGTGAAGTACTGAACCGTGTTATCTGAAGCACTGAACAGTGTTATGTGAAGTACTGAACAGTGTTATGTAAAGTACTTAACCGTGTTATGTGAAGCACTGAACAGTGTTATGTAAAGTACTGTAACGTGTTATGTGAAGCACTGAACAGTGTTATGTAAAGTACTCACCCAAACTCCTGGTGTTTACGTTGTGGGCACTCTAACTATTGCTATTTGATAATCTCTTTGTGCGCTGTATTTAAACATTGGCTGATCAGATTTTAATAATTTGTTGGTTTGCAGATACTTCACAGTGTGGCCAGTAAATCAGTTTTCCGTTTGTTTCGTTAAGATAAAGCCGAATCACAACACTGCTAACAAATAAATACTTTTGGAGATGCGTATTTTGGGCTATGTGTGAATATCTGGAAATACATTTAAATGACTTGCCATCTTTTTCCTAATTGAAATGGGGGATTCTACAAACACTGATAAAATGTGAAGGGGCTTTCTCAAAAGGCAATATTTGGCAAAGGGGATTTCTCAAAAGGCAATAATAGGGTTAAAGGGATGTCTCCAAAGCCGAAAGCAGAGCGTTAGCAAATGGCTGGATCAGGCCAGAGACGGTACAATAACATCCTTCATCCCGCATCATCTTGGGGGATGAAGGATTTATGTTATTACATCGATTTTGGGATTTCCTCTTGCAATTTCTGGCCCTGTAGTTTGTTTGTTTGTTTAAACATCTCTCACTCTCTCTCTCTTCTCTTTCTCTCCCTCCATCCCTCCTTCGCTGATATACATTTGAATTGTTTTATGTATTGTGTACTTGTGACATTGAACGTCACGTGTCTATATCTTTTGGTGTGTGCGCGGCAGTGTAGTTGTTATAGTTAATTGTTTTGTCGTTGACCAGTGTATGACTAATGAATGCAGCAGAATATGAGGGAAAATGATAAGAGGAACGATTATAAGATTAGGCTCCCGCCTATAATCTGTATCCTTGTCGGACTCTCTAGCTCTCACTCTCTCTCCATCTCTCTCTGTTTATCTGTCTGTCTGTCTGTCTCTGTCTCCAACGTAATTACTCCAATAATTACATTAGTGGACTGCAGGCATCACGAGCCAGGGGAAATAATATATGGCCTTTCCGCTACCGGATATGGACAGTCAGGTTTGTGTACTCTTGCACCCTAGAATAGTCTTCCACTTTTAAAAACATCTGTCTGTGTTTATACTGTCCTGTCGGGCTGCCTGTCCGTCTGTCTGCCTGTCTGTCCGTCCGTCTGTCTCTCTCCCCAACCCCTTCCCCCCCATCCTCCTTTTGCATTCACTTCGCTGCTCACGGTTGGTCCATGTTGTGTGGCCGGAAATGAACAATTCATGTTCCCAATCCTCGTTTTGCGGGCATTTTATTGTTGTAAACGTTAAAGCGATGCTGGTTTGATCATTTCCAGCTTCGCTCCACTTCATCTTCCTTGAAGCCATTAAACGCAGAAATTGCCAGTTTATATTCCCAATCCATGATGTTATTTATTTAGATTTCAAAAAAGCGTTTGACGCAGTTCCGCACCAAAGGTTACTTACTTATTGAAATGCAGTCGTATGCTATCACTGGCAATGTACTTAGATGGATTTTCCAAATTGTATCCGGAAGGTCACAGTTAGTTAGAGTAGGGTCTTTCCACTCATCAAGCATATCTGTTTTAAGTGGAATCCATCAAGGTAGCATTTTATGACCTATTCTATTCACAATCGTTATAAATGATTTCACAGATTATGTTGAAAGTATATGCCAATGTTTTTGCCGACGAAACGAAACTTTATAGTAAACCTAGTAATCATGTAACATTGCAGATAGATTTAAATAAATTGCAAGAATGGTCGGATCTATGGAGCCTTTATTTCAGAGTCCAGGTGTGCAATGTGACGCATATAGGTAGAAACAACCCGAAAAATAATGTTTTATGAGAATTGGAAATTACATTACATTACATGATTATTGCTTTAGGTCCAGCGGACTCTTCCGAGCCAAATCAGGACCGGACAACCCTGATCCGCATAAAAGATCTGCTGAAACAACCCTAGTGGTAAAACTGAAAGCTCTCCACCAGCCAGTCACTTTACAATAAAGATATCCCACGCATGGGACGCTGAGGCTGTACTCTAATTTATCGAACCCCCGTTTACAAAAACAAAATAGAATACAAACATCATTATAAATTATCAACAAAACACATACATATAAAATGCCTACATTGCTAAATAATAACATCATAGGAAGCCCTAGTGACCACCTGGCAGAAAGCGTCCAATATTCCCATGCTGATCCAACAGAACTCATACACAAATAAGAAGTCTTGTCCTGCAAGAGTTTTCAAGAAAAAAGTTAGATGACTGGTCTAGCGAAGAAGAAGATAGTATAGCAGATTGATAGAACAGAGCAGGAATGTGAAAGAGCAAATGAGAAAGACAGCGACAGTGGGAATTTAAAGCCCTAAATTTCCAGAAAGTGGGGATACTATTTATACTGAAACCCCCGGCACCACAACGGGGGTGAGAATTGGAAATAGTAATGAAAAAGTTCAAACATGCATAGAAGAGAAGCACATTCAAAAAGCAATCGGTAAGGCAAATCAGATGATTGGAGTCATAAAATCCGATCGCATGTTGAATACGGCAATGTCATTTGGTCTCCGTTTTTAAAGCGACAGGCGGCCGCACTTGAACGAGTACAGCAAAGAGCCACAAAGATTCTGCCAGAGTATGCAAACATGACATGTATAGCAAAGCTGGAACATTTAAGTTTGCCAACACTCAAGGCAAAAACAATTAGAATGGATTTGATTTAGATGTACGAACTATTTCACGGGATATATCAAGTACACTTTCAACCATTATTTCATCTAAACAATAACCCCACGAGAAATCAGTAGGGAAAGATAGTAGTTATCTATAGTCGGACAAATATAAGAAAATACTCGTATATAAATAGGGTTGTTGAAAACTGGAATGCTCTCCCAGTCAACATAAAATTAGAAAAAAATGTAAATTCATTCAAGAACCTTCTGGATAGCGATCCAAAATGTATAGTTAAGATTAAAGAATATGACGATTAAATGTAATTTAGCCTAAATTGCGCTAGCATGACTCTCACGTCAAATTATGAAGGAAGAGGCGTAGGATAGGCCGCCAGGCAAACAAATAAGCCTCTAACTACTACACTAAACTAAGATGTGCAGCCATGATGGTGCTTTCCACTCATTGCAATGCAGTATTGACGGGTTCTGAATTTTGCTCAGTTTAATGACCCACCATACACTGACCCACCATACAATGACCCACCATACACTGACCCACCATACACTGACCCACCGTACACTGACCCACCGTACACTGACCCACCATACACTGACCCACCCCCCCACAACCCCACTCATCCCGATTCTCTCTCTCTCACTCTCACTCTTTTACCCTTTTCTCTCTCACTCTCCCTTCTCCCTCTCTGTCTCTCTGCTTCTCCCTCTCTTTTTAATCCTGAGGTTTCTTTAATTCTGTCGGTCTGTGGTAATGAAATACAGAAATAACAATTTGAAATCCCCAATCCGTGTTTTGTGGGATTGCTATTGCTTGGAACCCCACGCAGTGCAGCAATAATGAACTCTGCAGTTCCCCCCCCCCCCCTCATCTCTCTCTCTCTCTCTCTCTCTCTCTCTCTCTCTCTCTCTCTCTCTCTCTCTCTCTCTCTATCTTAGCACTCACTTCGTTGCTCATCACGGGTGGTCCATGTTGTGTGGCCAGAAATAACCACCAAGTCATGTTCACAATCCTCGTTTTGCGGGCATTTTATTTTTGTGAACGTTAAAGCGATGCAGAATTGATCATTTTCAGATTTGCTCCACTTCATCTCTCTTGTCGTCATTAAACGCAGAAATTACCAGTTTGTATTCCCAACCCATGATGTGCAGCCACGATGGTGCTCTCCGCCCACCGCAATGCAGGACAGACGGGTTCTGAATTTTGCTCAGTTTAATGACCCACCGTCTCCAACCCCCACCCCTCCAACATCACTCATCTCGATTCTCATTCCTACCCCTCCCCCCTCTCTCTCTCCCTCTCTCTCTCTCTCTCTCTCTCTCTCTCTCTCTCTCTCTCTTTTGATTTGCAGTCCGCTGGACCCTATAAACGACTCTCTCTTCTTTTTTTTCTCGTACTCTCTTTCATCTCTGTTTCTCGCTGTCTTGGTCCTGATTTGGCTCGGAAGAGTCCGCTGGACCTAAAGCAATAACCATGTAAGGTAATGCTCTCGCTGTCTCCCTCTCTCTTATTATCTCACTCTCTCTCTCTCTCTCTCTCTGATTCTCTCTCTTTCTCTCTCTCTTTCTCTCTCTTTCTAATCCTGAGGTTTTCTTAATTCTCTTGGTCTGTGGCCATGAAATACAGAAATAACGATTAGAAATCCTCAAGCCGTGTTTCGTGGCATTGTTATTACTTGGAACTTTACACAGTGCGGCAGTAATGAACTCTGACCTCCCTTTCACCCCTCACCCCTCTCTCTCTCTCTCTCTCTCTCTCTCTCTCTCTCTCTCTCTCTCTCTCTCCATCCTTCTTTCTGGCTGTCTGTCTGCCTCTCTTTCTCTCTGACCCTCACGTTCCCCGACCCCGCCTATAAAATTGAAGTAGAGAAGAACCATAAAGGCCGTGTTGTGGTGTACGCCTGCAGAGAACTTGTCTTCATTTCATTCTCTGCTCAACGTTTGTATTGCTGCATTGCATCTATCTACAGTCAAACGAGCATTACCGGTGAACAGTCTGCTCAACGTTTGTATTGCTGCATTGCACCTATCTACAGTCAAATCGGTCCTGATTTGGCTCGGAAGAGTCCGCTGGACCTAAAGCAACAATCAATCAATCAATCAATCTACAGTCAAACGAGCATTACCGGTGAACAGTCCACTCGACGTAGACACCTGAAAGCTGTCTTGAAAAATAAACAACCAATTACCTTCAACAAGCTTCTCTAGGGTTGACATCACCCACAGGTCAACGTTGATCGTACCGATGACGAGACGTTCTAGTGCACTCTCGCTGGTAAGACTTACGTGTTGGGCCTTACGCATGGAAGGAAATCACCTCGTTTCATTCAGAGCGTTCAGGTTTTAATAAGGCAGCGTTGTTGTTGAGAGTTGCCGTCATACAGCGTAGCTGAGGAATTTTTCATCTCCCGAGGTTGTCGTGGCAGGCTCACGTACTCCATAGTGTATGACTCATTGGGGTCTATTTGGCGAGGGCAAAAACTCGTCAGTTGTCATTCTTCGATTTATTTATTTATGTGTGTGTGTGTGTGTGTTTTGTGTGTGTGTGTTTGTTTGTCCCTTGTTCAGTGCTTGTCAGAACTGTCTGGAACCAACAATGCGTTAAAATGAAACTTTAGGTTGAAAATCCAAATAGATGTTTGCATGCAGTTGATTGATTGGAACGTCAGAAGTAATGAGTGGCGAACAGTGTGCAGTTTTCTCCAATCTTTCCTGTTTTCAATCAACCTCACCTCCACTACCTTTGTCTCGGTACGTCTCCATCATCACCCCCGCCTTCATCCTTCCACCAGCTCTCTTTTCCGTAGTCCCGTTCCCTGAAAACTATGATTTCTTATCGTCCTATATACATCGTCTTGTCTTAGGATTACCCTGTAAACTATGATTTCTTATCGTCCTATATACATCGTCTTGTCTTAGGATTACCCTGTAAACTATTATTTCTTATCGTCCTATATACATCGTCTTGTCTTAGGATTACCCTGTAAACTATGATTTCTTATCGTCCTAGATACACCACGTCTTGTCTTAGGATTACCCTGTAAACTATTATTTCTTATCGTCCTATATACACCACGTCTTGTCTTAGGATTACCCTGTAAACTATGATTTCTTATCGTCCTATATACACCACGTCTTGTCTTAGGATTACCCTGTAAACTATTATTTCTTATCGTCCTATATACACCACGTCTTGTCTTAGGATTACCCTGTAAACTATGATTTCTTATCGTCCTATATACACCACGTCTTGTCTTAGGATTACCCTGTAAACTATTATTTCTTATCGTCCTATATACACCACGTCTTGTCTTAGGATTACCCTGTAAACTATAATTTCTTATCGTCCTATATACACCACGTCTTGTCTTAGGATTACCCTGTAAACTATGATTTCTTATCGTCCTATATACACCACGTCTTGTCTTAGGATTACCCTGTAAACTATGATTTCTTATCGTCCTATATACACCACGTCTTGTCTTAGGATTACCCTGTAAACTATTATTTCTTATCGTCCTAGATACACCACGTCTTGTCTTAGGATTACCCTGTAAACTATGATTTCTTATCGTCCTATATACACCACGTCTTGTCTTAGGATTACCCTGTAAACTATTATTTCTTATCGTCCTATATGCACCACGTCTTGTCTTAGGATTACCGGAAACACAGTTTCACTGATTTTATTTACATTATTCCTATATAATCTCTCTTCTAGTTCTTTGATAATTAATCCATGGTCCAAGCACACTCCCATTCTGCCCTCCCAGTCCACCCCTCTCTCTCTCACTCTCCCACCCCTGTCTCTAACTCCATCAGTATCTTTTTAATTTCCTTTTATCTTTTCTTTCTGTTATTCTAGTTCTCATTTATTTATTTTTTTAATAGTTTTTTTTCCCCCGTTCTTTTTTCGTCATGTTGTTGTTGCTGTTGTTAGTCAGTCGTTGTTGTCGTCGTTGTTATTGTCCATCTTCGTCTTCTTCTTCCTATCCTATCTAATCCCCTAACTCGAAGGTCGTTGAGGCACTACAGATGATCATTTAACCAGCGTACTCCATCTTTCTCTGTCCTCAGCAACTTTCATGGCTTCGCTCAGTGTCAAGCCAGTCTACTCTTAAATGTTGTCCTCCCACCTGTTTTTCTGACTCCTTTTTCTTTTGCCTCCTTGTATCGTGCATTGCAGGATGGTCTTTGCAATGCCTGATGCTCTGGTGACGTGGCCATACCATCGGAGTTTTCGTTTCTTTATAACTGTGAGCATGTCATCGTGTTGTCCAATGACTTATAAGATGGTCTGTCGGACATTGTCGTTGGTGATAAGCTGGGCATAGTAAATGCCTAGAGGTCTTCGGTAGCACCTCATCTCCATGCTTTGTATTCTTCGTTGTAGGTCTGCCGTGAGGGTCCATGTTTCGCAAAAGTATAGGAAGACGGAGATGACAAGGGAGAGCAGCAACTTTACTTTGGAGTGTAGTCTGATGGTCCTGTTTTCCCAAATGGGCTTAAACCTTGTCAAGGCAGCAGTTGTTTATGCGATTTTGAAGAGGACTTCCTGTCGGAACCCATTGTCTGATACAATGGCTCCTAAATATTTGAAGTTATGCGTGGTATTGAGGGATTGGCCTTGGACTTTGATGTTCGTGTTGATGTCATTGGTGTTGTTGATCATCATTTTGGTCTTCTCTGCACTTATTTCCATTCCAAAGGCTCTGTAGGTGGTGTCCAGCCTCTGTACCAGCTGTTCAAGTTCTTGTTCCTCTCCAGCCAATCCATCAATTTCATCGGCAAAACGGAGGTTGGAGATTGCTCTACCCCCTATGCTGTGTGTGTCTTCGTGATCCGCAAAGGCATCTGACATGATGCAAACTAATAAGATGTTGAAGAGTGTTGGAGATAGTATGCATCATTGGCGCGCGCCGATTGTTGTTCTGAACCAGTTCTCGATGGCGCTGCTGTGGGGGACTGCACTGGTAGCCTTGTCATACAGGCTTTTGATGACTTCAATAATGTTATGGCTGATGTTGTACACTCTCGTGGTTGCCCACAGAGCTGCATGCCAGACTCTGTCAAACGCTTTCTTGAAGTCTACAAACACATGATATAGATGTTTTTGGTGCTCTAGATATTTCTTGCAGATTATTCTGAGGTTGAAAATCTGTTCAGTGGTAATTGGTTCTGCACTGAATCCTGCATGTTCATCACCTATGATTTGTTCAGCTTGGGATTTCAACCTGTTGAGTATTGTTTTCAGGAAGACTTTGCTGGGATGGCTAATGAAGCTGATAGTGCGGTAATTTTCGCCCTCCTGAAGGTTACTTTTTTGTGGAAGAGTGACGACAAACGACTGGGTTAAGGGTGTAGGCCACTCCACACTCTGCAAGATCTTGTAACAGTGAGGGCATCAATTATTGCTTCTTCTTCTGCTTGAAGCAATTCTGCGGTATGTTGTCCATTCCCGCTGATTTCCCCTTCTTCAGCGATTGCACTGCTGCCTCAACTTTTTCTCACAGAATTGGGAGGATTTTTTCTTCTTCTCTGTTCTGGGAACATGCTAGAACTGATGGGTCTCCGTTTGGTGTGTGGTTGTAAAGGACAGAGCAGTACTCTGTCCAACTATCCAAGACTTCTTGTTCTTCTGTAAAGCAAATGCTAGATTTGCTTTGGATCATGGAGACCTTGGGCTGTATAACACTTGTCAACAGCTTCACAGTCTGATTCTAGGATTATAGTAGTAATGTCCATGAGGAGGTGGCAATATGGAAGAGGAAGGGGTAATGTGGTAGAGGAAGTAGTAATGGAGATGAGGAGGTGGTAATATGGAAGAGGAAGGGGTAATGTCGATGAGGAGGGGGTAGTGGAGAGGCGGGAAAGAAACTGTCGCGACAGACTAGATTTTAACCCATATACTCGCATTGAATACGTCAGCTTATTAGCCTATGTAAAGTTAAGTCGGTGTAAAGAAGACGACACAAGTCAATGGAGGACTAAGCATGTGTATGCGGACGCTGGCTCAGTTAGGCAGTGACCTCATTCGCATCACATAATAGAACACCCACCCACGCCAGAGTAAGCTCAGGAAGACTAGTTCTAGCCGGTTTAGGCGGACCACAGACTATGTAGATTCATTCGATGTGTAGACTGCACTCAAGCAGGAGCTACGCTCTGAAAGATTTCTGTAACAGAAGACTAGAAGCAGGAACTGGTGAAATTCTATTCAACCTAGTTAGCCACAGCCTGACATTGTCAAAAAGGTAAATGATCTATCTTTTGTTTCATCGCGATGTATTGATATTATTGCTGTATTATGTTTGTGAAGTTTGTCATGTTTAGGATTGGAAATGTTAGTCAAACTTTGCGTGACCACGTGGCGGGCACATGACCGGTTTCGACGCCATGAAGTACCACCTACGGACCAACTGTTGTTTAGCCTATGTGTATTATTGCAGACCAGTGGCTGTACCGGAGAATGTGTGTAGTATTAATTATTTCTTTGTGTGTGTAGTTTAGCCATGATATATATTTTTATATGTATAGGAATTAGAGTGGTGATTCCAGTGGACCACGGACTTAGCAGAATGCATATATATAGGTGGAGCTATCACTGAGGGCTATTGCTACCTTCAGTGAGATGCTCTGCACACCATTAGTGAACCGGTGTTGCAGAAATTCGTCTCATATTTTGCAGACGAGCAGGCATCGTTGGCCCGAGCAGAAGCAAGACAATTAAAAGTCTTCACTGGCATTCGGCTTGTATTGGAGCATCCAGTACTGAGCTACGATCGCCCACCAGTCTGTCAACTAGGAGAAGACTCCACCACAACACCGCTCATCGAAACGAGAGCTAAGTGAATTGGAAACGTGCACCAAAACTGTTAGAAAGGACACCAATAGTCCACTCATCTGGGCAGAACGCACCATTAGCCCAATGATGAGACAGTAGCTGTATAGGACTATCAAGGAGCGAACTATTCGAAGTGATATTTGGACTTTTAAGTTAGTATAGTGATTAGCAGATCTTGTATAGAGTAGATGAAATAAATGTGTGATATTTACTGTTAACAAATGGCTCCGGTCCTGATTTGGCTCGGAAGAGTCCGCTGGACCTAAAGCAACAATCAATCAATCAATCAATCAAACAAGTGGCTGGACTACCTATGTTTCATAGCCGTGTGGGAGCTAGTGTGACAGTGAATCTTTTACCATTTTCTTTCTTTCTCTGTAACCCCAGCCTAAACACAGACCGAGCTAAACTTATAAATGTATTAAGATTAGTCACCGGAAGATTAACTAGCGATCTCCATCGACGAAAGACGAGTGGGTAATAGCATTCCATTGTGCAGAGCTAAGCAACAATAGACCCACCGTCACAGAAACAAGTTGCTACAATGTGGGATGTCAAGACGCATTGTTTGTGGACCATGGCTATTGATCTGACAATCGATAGTAGCGTGATCATCGTCAGCAACCGTCCGCCGCACTGTTTTGACTTAATCTATTCAATCAGCGGAATGCCAACCTTTCAACCTCCAAACCTCCCAACCTACCATACTGCCAATATCTCTTTCTCTTTCTCTCCCTCCATCCCTCCTTCCCTCCCCCCACCCTTCTCTCCCTCTCCCTCTGTCTCTCTCTCTTTCTCGAATATTTGTTGAAAATGAAATTAATTGTGCAGTCGGATTGTAAGAGTGAATAACCCAGGGACAGATTGTAAGATTGGCTTAAAAGCCTAAAATCTCCTTGTAAATAAAAATGTATAAAACAAACTGAATCTCCCTCTGACTCCCTATCTTTCCCTGTGGCAATAAGTGTGGCGCGAGTTATGCACACTCCTTGTTTCGGGCTGTTAGGCTCCTTATTGAATAAGTATTCCTATTCCTATTCGTTTTCCATGCGTTCATTGTTGCAACAATTCAAACACACAATTATTCAAGTCAAGATAAGATTTCATTTTCTGAAATTCTTTAAGACGTCGCACAGTTATGACATCCGCTGTCTCTCCGTCAATCGTCTTATTGTCCTTGAAATCATTTCAAGCAGTTTTGAATTGAAAGGTTTCGTTTTGGAAACAAACACAAATGTAATAGAATGGAAGTCATCCCTGCCGCTGAACTGTTGACTTTCCAGTCATCTTAGATGACGTTGACGACTCGCTGATCACGATTTTTTTTCTACTACTTTGGTTTCTTCTTCTTCCTTTTCTGCTATCATGGCTTTGACGACTTTTCGATGATATTTTGTTTGACAGCCTCCGACTTTCTTCTCTTCTTCAGATCATTTTTTCCCATTTCTGTACATTCTCCTTCTTCCTCTTCCTCTTCTTCTCCTTCTTCTCCTTCTTCTCCTTCTCCTTCTTCTCCTTCTTCTTGTCCTCCTTCTCCTTTTTATTCTTCTTCTTCTTCTTCTTCTTCTTCTCCTTCTTCTCCTTCCTTCTTCTTCTCATTCTCCTTCTTCTCCTTTTTATTCTTCTTCTTCTTCTTCTTCTCCTTCTTCTCCTTCCTTCTTCTTCTCATTCTCCTTCTTCTCCTTCTTCTTCTTCTTCTCCTTCTCCTTCTTCTCCTTCTTCTTCTGCTTCTCCTTCTTCTTCTCCTTCTTCTTCTTCTCCTTCTCATTCTCCTCCTTCTCCTTCTTCTCCTTCTTTTTCTTCTCCTTCTCCTTCTTCTCCTTCTTCTCCTTCTTCCTCTTCTCCTTCTTCTCCTTCTTCTTCTTCTCCTTCTCCTTCTTCTTCTTCTTCTTCTTCTTCTTCTTCTTCTTCTTCTTCTTCTTCTTCTTCTTCTTCTTCTTCTTCTTCGTCCTCCTCCTCCTCCTCATCATCATCGTCGTCGTCGTCGTCGTCATCATCATCATCATCATCATCATCATCATCATCATCATCATCATCATCATAATAATAATAATAATAATAATAATAATAATAATAATAATAATAATAATAATAATAATAATAATAATAATAATAAATACTATATAGGCGCTTTTCCAAACATCACCAATCAGTATCACAGCGCAGCGCGGCGGTCTTTACCGACGTCCACGTTCACATGTTTGACTCACTCTTACAGTTACAGACACATCTATTATTCAAACATATGGTGTAAAGGCAGGGAAATCGTTATTAGAAGACGGAAAGGAAATCGAATTATTACTTTGGGGACTTTTAGATAGGCTGCATCCATTACCATTATTGATGGGAGGGAGGAAACCGGAGTACCCTGAGAAAACCCTCGGTTACCTGAAAGTCACATAAGTTCGCCCCTAGCGGGAATCGAACCCGCGATCATCGGCCTATCCCACTGCGCCACCAGGACACCCCAGGTAAACAGCGAGAGAGAGAAAGAGAGAAAGAGGAGAGATGGACACCTCCCTAATTAAGCTGGCCTAGAGGAAAGAGAGGTCTCAGACGCCTCTTTCCCCAACGATTAAAATGTTACGGGAACACCTCTACCCTCTGGCACTCTCCCTATGGCCGTTCTGTGGCGTCGTACATCATCTGTCATTTTCTATTCGCTCCTCGCAGTTTTCTCTTCATCTTTCCCCTGTCCGTCGTTCTGTGGCGTCGTACATCATCTGTCATTTTCTATTCGCTCCTCGCAGTTTTCTCTTCATCTTTCCCCTGTCCGTCGTTCTGTGGCGTCGTACATCATCTGTCATTTTCTATTCGCTCCTCGCAGTTTTCTTTTCATCTTTCCCCTGTCCGTCGTTCTGTGGCGTCGTACATCATCTGTCATTTTTTATTCGCTCCTAGCAGTTTTCTCTTCATCTTTCCCCTGTCCGTCGTTCTGTGGCGTCGTACATCATCTGTCATTTTCTATTCGCTCCTAGCAGTTTTCTCTTCATCTTTCCCCTGTCCGTCGTTCTGTGGCGTCGTACATCATCTGTCATTTTCTATTCGCTCCTCGCAGTTTTCTCTTCATCTTTCCCCTGTCCGTCGTTCTGTGGCGTCGTACATCATCTGTCATTTTCTATTCGCTCCTCGCAGTTTTCTCTTCATCTTTCCCCTGTCCGTCGTTCTGTGGCGTCGTACATCATCTGTCATTTTCTATTCGCTCCTCGCAGTTTTCTCTTCATCTTTCCCCTGTCCACCGTTCGGCTTACGCTCCATCTTACGGTTATTGTGTTCGCTCTTTCCATTTGTATATCCAGGCTTATTTAGAAATACTTTGAAATAGTCGGGAATCAGAGTTAGCCAAACATCGGCCGGTCAGTCTGTCCGTCTATTGGGCGGTTTGTGAGTAATATCTCAATAACCCTTAATTTTTTTTTTTTTTTGGGGGGGGGGGGTGTCACGAACTGGCTAGTATTAACTCTGCTTGTTGACTATTTAGCCATGTGTAGTCTTTGTAACTTTAGAAGTTAGACTATTACACAGCAACAATTAAATTACACAGTAAACCACACACAGCGAGCGAGCCACCCACATCGAAGTGAGTCAGCACTTGAGCTTTGAATCTGAACATTTTACCCAATGATAGCTTAGGCAAAGCGGTTCGAGCCAGTTTGAATGTGTCAGAGCCTAACACAGTTTGAATCAGTCGTGTGTGAGACGAGGTAGAGTCAACATCTCCACAGCTAGAGAAATCTCTACACTCATAGACCAGGAAGCAGGACTTAGAATCTTAGAATTCTCTCAAGTCATCACGGGCCTGACCTTGTCAAACAGGTAAATGAACACCCTTCTGTTTCATCGTGATATATTTATATTATTGTTGAAATTATGTTTGTGGAATTTGCTATGCATAAATGTGAATTATTAATCCGAATTTGCGGGACCACGTGGAAGAGCCGAGCACGAGGCGAAACACGACCGGTTGCGCCGCCATGTTGTATCCCGTACGGGACCACTGTTGTTTAACTTATATGTATGTTTGCAGACCAGTGACTGTACCCGTGAATGTTTATATTATTATTAATTCTGTATGTGTATAGTTAGACACGATTGATATTTATGTATGTATAGGAATTTAGAGTGAGATTCCAGTGGAACCCGGAAGTAGCAGAATGTTCGTCGCTTATGTATAGAGATGTGGAGCTATCACTGAGGGCTACTTGGCTTTCAGTGAGACGCTCTGCACAAACCGATTATTCAGGGTTGTGCAGAATTTCGTCTCTTATATTACAGACGAGCAGGCGAGCTATCCCGAGCTATCCCGAGCTATCCTGTGTGCCCCACTCCACAGAAACGACTAGTTGGTCGAGGAGACTCTACCGCACAAGACGGAAAGAGATACCCGAAGAAACACCCTGTCAGACCCCACAGCGTGGCAAGGGAACCCAACTACACAACGACAAAGGTGTACCAGAAGCTACCTCACAGAAGGACTTCGAACACCCCACACATGAGTTAAGTGCATAAGGCGAAGGTGCACTTAAACTGATCATAACAGGACCACAGTAGTCCAACTCTTCAGAAACTGTAAAACGGACCACAGTAGTCCAAATCTACATGAGATATCATAGCAAGTGCCCGAGGAAGATATAACAGCTGCCTAGACTATCAGCGATCGAACTATTAGCATTGAAAGAGACTTTTTAAGTTAGATTAGTACTTAGGGAATCTTGTATAGAGTAGAGATGGCAATATTGAGCGCTCACCGACAAAGGTTGCTAAAGGCCTTTTTTATTACAATATAAGGCTGTTTTGATAGCAATTAAATGTATGACAAAAATACTCTGTAAATCTGTCATTTGCTAAAATATATGCGTATTTATTGCGTCTATAAGTTTGAATGAAATTAAAATTAAAATTCCTTTGTTTATACAACTGCAGAATTCTTTACCTGTTATTAGCTATATAACGCGAATCCTTTGCCTGTGGTTTTTTTTTATTGAAGCTTCGTGACGGTATTGATTTTAACCTACTCTCTGGAGAAAACAATTATTTTTATTATTAAATACACAACACACTGCATTATACTTGTAACATTAAACATTAATGTGTAACACTTTCTTAAACCTTGAATAAGTTATAAAATTACTGCAATGATGCAACATTATTTACTTTCGGTTTTTGCTCTGTGGGTTCGGGCAAATAGAATAGACCCAACGTTTCCCGGCGTGTCGTAAGAGGCGACTAACAGGGGTGATGTTAGCACGGCATCACTGGGCGAAAGTCTTCTACACAGAAGTCACCGGCCAGGGCGGAGGAACCTCACGTTACTACAGGTTCAACGACCACGTGCTCAGGGCCAAGGCGAGCCACACTGTATTCGTGGATTTCGGCTGTGGCCAACAGCCTGGAGAGGATTGGGCCCTGCCAGGTCTTTTTTTTGCCCAAGACACAACACATGATGAGGCTATCCACTAATTCCATGCCGGATCGGTCGTCGCCCGGCTACACAAGGACCGCGCCTTCCGTTGGCCACCAGGACGGAGGTGAAAAGTATGCTACTGATGGACAAATTAGCAAGATCCGCACGAGAAACAACATCGTCATAGGAACCTGGAATGTCAGGACCCTAACTGCGGAAGGAAAATTAGAAGAACTGGCCCACGAGCTGGACCACTATCGATGGAACGTTCTAGGTATCAGCGAACTGCGCTGGAAAGGCCTAGGTGAAACAACGACTGACAAAGGCCACAAGCTCTATTTCAGCGGTAGAGATGACAGGCACGAACACGGCGTTGGATTCTTGGTCCACAAGAACATTCTAGCCACTGTCATGGGTTGCCGCCCAGTCTCCAGTAGACTCATTACCATCCGTCTGAGAGCAACCCCTTTCAACATTACCATCATCCAGGCCTATGCCCCAACATCAGACTATGAAGACAGCGAAGTGGAGGATTTTTATGAAAATATACAGGCGGTCCTTGACCAAGTGCCGAAGAAGGACATAGTCATAGTGCAAGGCGACTGGAATGCCAAGGTTGGCCAAGATGCGCACCACAACTGGGGAGACACATGCGGACCCCACTGCAACAACGAGACAAATGACAGGGGTCTGAGGCTATTGGAGTTTGCCAGATACAACAATCTGGTACTGGCAAACACGCTTGGTCTCCACAAAAAATCCAGACGATGGACATGGCACAGTCCCGGCGGGGAACATCACAACCAGATCGACTACATCATGGTCAAGAAACGCTTCAGATCAAGCATCAACATTGGCAGGACACGCACTTTTCCAGGAGCAGACATTGGAAGTGACCACGATCTCGTGATGATGTCTTTCCGGCTCCATTTGAAGAGAGTAAATACAGCAAAGTGCACTAGGCTGAAGTTCGACCTGGACAAACTGCAAGACCCGGAGGTGGCAAAAATATTTCAGGCCACAATTGGAGGGAAATTTGCACCACTGCTTATTTTGGGGGCAGGCGAAGTAGATGTCAACACCATGACCAATACCTTCAACTCAGCTGTAACAGATGCCGCCACTGAGATCCTTGGCAAGCACCGACCAAAGAAGAAGCCGTGGATCACACCTGAACTTTTGGATCTGTGTGATAAACGAAGAGAGTTAAAAAAGAAAAAGAACACCTCACAGGGAGCTGATGTCTACCGAAAAATCAACAATGACATCCGAAAAGGCATGCGCACAGCAAAGGAGAACTGGATAGAAGATCAATGCCAGGAAATAGAGAACAATCTGAACAAGAACAACAGCAAGAAGGCCTACCAGACGGTGAAGCGGCTGACAAGTGTTAAACAGCCCAAAGTCTCCACTATCCAAAGCAAGTCTGGCATTTGCCTTACAGAAGAACAAGAAGTCTTGGACAGATGGACAGAGTACTGCTCTGACCTTTACAACCATACACCAAATGGAGACCCATCAGTTCTAGCATGTCCCGAGAGCAGAGAAGAAGAAGAAATCCTCCCAATTCTCCGGGAAGAAGTTGAGGCAGCAGTGCAATCGCTGAAGAAAGGGAAGTCAGCGGGAGTGGACAACATACCAGCGGAACTGCTACAAGCAGGAGGAGAAGCGATGACTGATGCTCTCACCATTATCTGTAACAAGATCTGGCAGAGTGGGGAATGGCCTACACCATGGACCCAGTCGCTTGTCATCACTCTTCCCAAAAAAGGTAACCTTCAGGAGTGTGAAAATTACCGCACCATCAGCCTCATCAGCCATCCCAGCAAGGTCCTCCTGAAAATAATACTCAACAGGTTGAAACCCCAAGCTGAACAAATCATAGCTGAAGAACAAGCAGGATTCATGGCAGGGCGAAGTACCACTGAACAGATTTTCAACCTCAGAATAATCTGTGAGAAATACCTACAGCACCAACAACATCTATATCATGTGTTCATAGACTTCAAGAAGGCATTTGACCGAGTCTGGCATGCAGCTCTATGGGCAACCATGAAAGTTTACAACATCAGCCCTAAAATTATAGAAGTCATCAAAAGCCTGTATGACAAGGCTACCAGTGCAGTCCTCCATAACAGCGTCATCGGGAACTGGTTCAGAACAACAATCGGTGTGCGTCAAGGATGCCTACTCTCTCCAACACTCTTCAACATCTTCCTAGAGCGCATCATGTCAGATGCTCTTGCAGATCACGAAGGCACAGTCAGCATAGGGGGCAGAGCAATCTCCAATCTTCGTTTTGCGGATGATATTGATGGATTGGCTGGAGAGGAACAAGAACTTGAACAGCTTGTACAGAGGCTTGACACCACCTCCAGAGCTTATGGAATGGAAATAAGTGCAGAGAAGACCAAAATGATGACCAACAACACCAATGGCATCAACACGGACATCAAAGTACAAGGCCAATCCCTCAACACAGTGCACAGCTTCAAATATTTAGGAGCCATTGTGTCAGACAATGGGTCTCGACAGGAAGTCCTCTCCAGGATCGCACAAACAACTGCTGCCCTGACAAGGTTAAAGCCCATTTGGAAAGACAGAACCATCAGTCTACATTCCAAAGTAAGACTGCTGCGCTCTCTGGTCATCTCCATCTTCCTATATGCTTGCGAAGCATGGACCCTCACAGCAGATCTCCAACGAAGAATACAAAGCATGGAGATGAGGTGCTACAGAAGACTTCTGGGCATTTCCTATACCCAACACATCACCAACATTGAAGTCCGACAGACCATCACACAAGCCATTGGACAACACGATGACCTGCTCACAGTGGTGAAGAAACGGAAACTCCGATGGTATGGCCACGTCACCAGATCATCAGGCCTTGCAAAGACCATTCTGCAAGGCACAGTGCAAGGAGGTAGAAGAAGGGGGAGACCGAAAAAGAGGTGGGAGGACAACATTCGAGAATGGACTGGTTTGACACTGAGCGAAGCCATGAGGGCTGCTGAGGACAGAGAAAGATGGAGTATGCTGGTTAAGCGATCATCTGTGGTGCCCCTACGACCTTCGGGTTATGGGACAGGATAGGATAGGATAGGTTTTAAGCTGTGGTAAATGCCATTATAGCAGACGATGCAAATGGTAACGCCTTGTCATTTCCTCTTAGCAACAACATGGACGCTTCCGGTATGTCGCCATTCAATTAATTGCTCGTTACTTCTAAACAGAATTATGAATGCACGCTCACTCATATGCACTCACGCATGTTTGCACACGCATGCATATGCATAAACACACACACATGCACACGCACACATGCATACGAACGCGCATGCATATGTTTTCAAATAAATAATTCGTTGTTTACTGTTTAGCATGCGTCATAAAGCGTGTTTACTAGTTACGGTCCCTAACAACCGTGTGCAAAGCCAGCCTAGCCTTCACTTTTGAGAAATACTAGCTGTCGTGAAGACGCATTTCAGTATACTGCCTGTTTTATACTCAATTTGAGTAAATTCTTCTTTCAGCAATCATAAAGCTGTTACTCGACTGTTACAGAATCAAAAGAAAATAATCTGTTAAAAACTGACTGAGCGTCAAGGAAGAAAGAAGTGGACAATTTTGTGATCATTCTGTGGAATATAGTGTTGTGTTTTTAAAAATGGAATCATCAAGCGTTCGACCGGTCTCGCCAAGTATGACTATGAGTCAAGAATCAGATATACCTTTGAGATCTTTTTCTGCAGAAGAACTCATCATTTTACAAAAATACAAAAAATATTATGCCCAGATGAGTGAATATTTTTCTAAATTGCCCACAGAACCAAATTTGGAAAAACCCAAACGTCCAAAGGAAAGTTTGGCATTTTTGAACACCGAGTCTAATACGCTTACTGTGGGAAGCATGGATAAATTTCTTGAAGATAAATTGATTGAACCCAATGCTCCGCCACTGACTGAAATGCCTGATATTTCTCAAGCAGCCCAAGATCAAACTTTGGGCTATGAACAAATAACTGCCATTCTTGTCAATAAAGCAGATAAGCTTAAAAATGATCAGGCTGCTTTTGTTAGTGATTCATTATATTATGGGTTGTTGTTAGAGAGGGCGTTTTATTTTGTAAAGTCACAACGTACATTAAAGTGGGGTGACTATCTAGAACAAAACTAAATATTTCTCAAAGCTATGCCGGGAAATTGCGCCACTTGGCTCATTATTTTGCTAATTATCCTAAGTTTCACAGGTTAAATATTCCACTAAGAGAGCTCATAATCAAATCTAAACAAATTATTCAGTTTATGACAGAAAATGAGGCATTTCGAGCAAAATGGCAGAGCTTAGAATAAATTCTGTAAAAAAAAAACAGGGTGAAACAGATTAAAAACGGCAGCAAAAAAAACAAAAAACAAAGGAATCAACGTATTGATTACTAGACCCAAACCTGGCGAGACTGTAGAAGGGCATGGCCAAAAACCAGGCCATATCGGAACGCGGGACGTTTTTTATTTTTAGCCAAAGACTCCACTGCATGACTCAGTAGAAGGGCATGGCCAAAAACCAGGCCATATCGGAACGCGGGACGTTTTTTTATTTTTAGCCAAAGACTCCACAGCATGACTCACACTTGTTCACTCTTGTATTCCACTCGCTCGTCAACAACAAAGGGGTTGCCAATAGGCGACTCCGCTATTGAACTATCACTCCCCCTTCCACTCCCCATCCCAATTGCATTCACAACAATTACTCAAAACGCAACAAGCAAACATGAGACTCTTTCCCTCCCTCCACCCCCTCATACCCATCCTCTCACCCACCACCCCTCACTCCCTCCCCATCACCCACCTCCCCATCACCCATCCCCTCACACTCCCTCCCCATCACCCACTTTCCCCTCACCCATCTCCATCATCGCCACCCCTCCCCCATTCACACATGCGCCTTAAACAATGGCGATGATCCTAAAGGGAGGTAATAACTATTATACATTCGCAAAAGTGAGAGTAGTTGTTGCTTCCCTTTGTTTATCTCTCTCTCTCTTACCATTATTATTAAGTGTCTTTTACATCAAGCCATTTGACTCTTACCATCACCCAATAACATTAAGCCTTTCCCTCATCATCATCATCATCATCATCATCATCATATTATTATTATTATTGGTTAATTAAACTCAAGGGGCGTGAAGGTGGTTGAGGTTAAAGGTACTTAAGTTAGGTAACTTTGATAATTATTTATAAGTTGACTTTAACACTTTAGAAAGTATTTACAAAATGACTTACTGGTCTTTAGCAAGTAACTTCTATCTTATAACAATTAAATTATACAAGTGTAAAAGAAGAACTTCAGATTGTTCCGCCAGACACAGAACCATTAAGATTTCCTAATTAAGAAAATAAAAAAGACTAAAAATGACGGACACAGAAAGGTTCTGTAAGGAAATGGAAATGTTTTATGATTCTCCCCACTTTCATATGTTAAAAGATGAACGCTGAAAAATCTTTTTTGAATGCAGACTATATGATCCAGATATTTATAATGATTTTTCTGACCCCTTCACTGGACAATATGAAATAAATGAAGATTACAAAGTTAAATGCAAAAGTGACTTCTCAATAGTCTTTCATAAACTTACAAAAGAAGAAGAATACAACAAAAGTGGCTTGTACCCAAAATCATATTACTTTAAATATTTTTGGTTACATTTTATTAAACAAGTTCGCCATCTAAATCCTCATGTAGTCAAACAAACTGTTTGTGATTGTGGACCCGACTGCGAATGTGATCATGACTGTGAGTATGATTGTTATTGTTTTTGTGAATGTGATGGCTTTTCATATTAAAGTTAGGGTTAGTTTGTTTTTTTTTGTTTTGTTTTTTTTAATTCAATTTATTCAGTTTAAAGTTGTTTTAAAAAACTATTTAAAGTTTTGTTATCAGTATAAAAATGACGGACACAAAAAGTCTTTCACAATCTCCTTTGTTTAAAGACATATTTCAAACAATACAACTTCAAATTCTTGACAGTCAAAATGTTATTAAATCTGTTTATAATAATTACGAATTTGTACTCAACAATTTTACTTTCAAATCTCCAGTTAAAATACGAATCCACGCGCAGATAACTTTTATTAAACCAGGCAGTATTGATGAAACGATGACTGTGTGGATTTCTTCAAGTCAAATTGAAGTGTTAAAATCTTCAGACCTAGACAATGCTTATAACAACATCTTAATCAATCAGTTACAAGACAGTATTGAGCGCGCAACTATGAGAGGGTCCGGGTGGGCCGAAGGAACTCTAGAATCATTAGAACTGAACATTACAAAGTATAATCCAATCAAAGGAAAATCTTATATCCCTCTTCCCAAAGAAATTCTTGACAAAAAGGCTGTATTGAATATTAAGAACACCGACGACAAATGTTTTGTGTGGTGTGTTTTGGCTAAGTTATATCCTATTCAGTCGAAACAACATCCCGAAAGGGTGGCGCTATACAAAGATAAAATAACGAACTTAAATCTCAAAGACATTAATTTCCCTGTTAGCCTTGACGCCATTGACAAATTTGAATCACAAAACTCTCCTATAACAGTCAATGTATATGTTTGGGACCCTGAATCAAAACTTATGCCTTTACGAATCTCTCCTAATGCACCATCGTTTTCAGACTTCAATCACCACGTCGATCTTTTACTAATAACAGACCCGCAAGATCCTAGCATGCAACATTATACTCTGATACGAAACATATCTAGATTATTAGGACACACTTCAAAACATCATGGCAAACAATATTTGTGCAGACGCTGTTTAACCAGAGTCTCTAATCTCCAAGTGGCTGACAAGCACAGTAAAATTTGCAAAAGTATGACAGATATTCAAACCCGCCTTGTGTTACCAAAGCCAGGTTCTCAAGTATATTTTAAAAACATCAACAAACAATTCAAGCAGCCTTATATAGTTTATGCCGACTTCGAATCATTGATTTTAAAATACCATGGCCCACAAGGATTTTGTACGCCTAATTCATTCCTCACACACCTTCACGAAGTCTGCAGTTTCGGGTATGTAGTTGTTAGAGCCGACGGACAACATACAGAGCCGGTAATTTACAGAGGGCCTGACGCAGCTAGGAAGTTCTTAGATGAGATGAACAAAATATACAAATTGTGTTTATTGCAGCTAGATAATCCGGTGCCCATGATATTTACTGAATCTGACTCCAATAATTTTAAAGCAGCTACACATTGCCACATTTGTAATAAAGAGTTTGACCCGAAGGACGCAAAGACCCAAAGAGTGAGAGATCATTGTCACATAACAGGGGCATTTAGAGGTGCAGCTCATCAGAAATGCAACTTGGAATATGGAATCAAACATTTCTCTCTCCCTATTTTCATTCACAATCTTCGAAATTACGACTCCCATTTAATCATGCAGGCAGTGACGAAAGCATACAAAGTGTCATGTATTGCCGAGACAGAAGAAAAATATAAAACTTTCACTCTGAATAAATTAAAGTTTTATGACAGCTTTCAACATTTGTCTTCCAGTTTAGAAACACTAGCTAAGAACTTACCCAGCTATCCTATCACTAGCAAATATTTTCCAGACGTTACACTTATTCGGAAAGGTGTGTATCCTTATGAATACATGGATTCTTGGGAAGTGTTTGAAGAACTAGAATTACCCCCTAAAGAAAATTTCTATTCTTCACTCAATAAAAGTTTCATAACTGTTACCGATTACCAACATGCCCAGAATGTCTGGAATGCACTCGGATGTAAAAACCTTGGTGACTACCACGACATATATTTAAAAGCCGACGTCTGTTTGTTGGCTGATGTGTTTGAAAAATACAGAGAAACGAGTTTACATCATTACTCCCTCGACCCTTCTCATTATATTTCTTCGCCAGGAATGAGTTGGGATGCTTTCTTAAAACTTAGCGGTTCTAAAATTGATCTCATAACTGACCAGGTAATGATGACAATGATTGAGTCAGGCATTCGTGGAGGAATAAGCGTGGCAGCTCATAATTATTGCAAAGCCAACAATAAATACCTGAAGCACTATGACCCCTCGCAGAAATCTAATTATATAATGTACTTTGACGCCAACAATTTATACGGCTGGGCAATGAGTGAGCTTTTACCGGTTTCAGATTTCAAATTACTTGTTAATCCAAACCCCGCAAACTTTACTTGGTTAAACAGTATTTTAAATCACCCTAAAGATCATACTATAGGGTTTATTGTCGAAGTTGACCTAGAGTATCCCAATGCTTTACACGACCTACATAATGATTACCCATTAGCACCAGAAAGATTGCATGGTACAGACAAGCAACTTAAACTTATTCCCAACCTCTATAATAAATCTAATTACGTCTGCCACTACAGAAACCTGCAGTTCTACATCAGACACGGCATGAAGTGCACAGCGATTCACAAGCTTTTATTCTTTAAACAAACGAATGTCTTGGCCGGGTACATCAATAAAAACACAGAGCTCAGGAAACAAGCGCAATCTACGTTTGAAAAAGATTTCTTTAAGCTGCTGAATAACAGCTGTTTTGGTAAAACTATGGAGAACCCATACAAGCGAAAAGACGTCAGGCTAATTACCTCACCCAATCAAGCGATTAAATTAACATCTAAACCTCAATACCTTGGTTACAAAGAGTTTCATGACTCCCTGTATGCTGTTACCATGAAAACCACGCAAGTTAATCTAGACAAACCAGTGTTTATGGGGATGACTATTCTTGACCTTTCTAAATTATTAATGTTCGAATTTTACTACGATTACTTTAAACCTAAATACCCGGAGGCCAGAGTTTTATACACAGACACAGACTCCCTTATACTAGACATCCCTACTGAAGACATTTATAAAGACTTAGAATCGGAACTGCAACATTACGATACTAGTGACTACCCTGAAACTCACCCTTTGTACAGCAAAGCAAACCAAAAGAAAATCGGTTTGATGAAAGATGAAATGAACGGGAAACTTATTGAAGAATACGCAGGACTGCGATCTAAGCAGTACAGTATTAAACACGAATCGGGGGAATCTTCAAAAGCGAAAGGCACCCAAAAAGCCGCAATAAAAAACAGAGATATCAGACACGAAAACTACCTGGAAGCCTTAGATGGAAAAGAAGTTAAACCATACCCTAACACAACTATAAAGTCTAAAAACCATATAGTGTCCACTGCTGTGACGACCAAAAAAACATTATGCGCTAATGACACAAAGAGAATAAGAGTAACTAAGGAGTTCGCATACGCTCTAGGTCACTATAAATTACAGGTTGAAACAGAGACTATGACTGCGACTATGAGTAAGAAGGAAGTCCTGGAAGGCTTGAGTAAATGTTAACTGTATTTATTCTGAAGCGCCAAGCTTTTTCTTCAAAGCATCTAGCTGCTCCTTCCGTCCCAGTAGTCTCCCTTCCTCTATTAATTTTTTTTTAATTTCTTCAACATTAACAGGTGCAGACCTAGATTTAGATTGTATGTCGTGCTTCAACTTTTTATATTCTTCAAAATCTCGCTGGATAATTACAAACTCTTGGTCCTGAATCTGAGTGTCTTCTAGAGCTTTTGAAATTATTAAGTTCATGCTAGTAAGTTTAGCTATCGCAAGGCTAGAAATGAGGTCGTGTTTTTCTAGTTTCTTAGATACTTTAGTATTAATTACACCAAGTAGAACTGACATTACTGAAGATAATCCGGCAGCCACTCCTAATCCAATACTAATTGGTATACCAATTCCAGTCACCAATAATCCCACGCTGACCGCAGCTTCCGCTGCATTAATAACATTTAGACCAGTAGACACGTAATTTATTCCGCTATAAGCGCCGGAATACCTTCGTCTGCATCTAGAGTACTTTTGGATATCTGATTCAATTTGAGTCCTAACTTTTCTTATTTCTTCCAACCTGAACGTTTGAACATTACTTAAGTCTAACGTTGGAGCACTGGGCTGTACTGGTTGTTCATCCACTACTGCTTCTACTATAGCAGGATACAATTTTGTCGTCATATTTTTAGTGTGAAAAAAAAGGGTTAACAATAATTAACTTGATTTTAGTTTATTAGCAAAATATTCTATTTGACTATCAGAAAATATCTGATCGCTGAAATAAAATGCTAACAGATCTACGTTGTCTAGGCTAATTTGCGCTATTCTGTCAATAGGATTTGGAACAGGGACAAAAGTTATCTTGGGTGATGAAGTAAATACGGAAAACTGATTTTCATTTTCTCTTTTCTTCATAAATACTGTAACTCGTCTGGGATCCTCATCTAAATCAACCCAACTTAGAGACACTTGCGGAATTACATTAAAATTTCTCTGCGTAGGCCTGTGAGCAATTATGTCCAGTACTATCATAGCTGTGCTACCTAGCTGTAAAGGAGGCTGCAGAACAAGTCTGACATTTTTCCCTGCGGTTTCACGCTTATGTAAAACATAGTTGCTTTTTTTGTAGGCTTTGACTTCTATGGTTTCCCGATTGTTTTCATCCGGCACTAGACTAACTAACATAGGCCCGGCGTTAATAATTTTCTTAAATTTATTGTCTGGTCCCATAAAAGTGTAAGGGCTTTCGCACTTGAATTTAATAAGCCAATCTAATTCTGTGTCTACAGGTGTTAAAGACCAGATATTTTCTCGTTTAGTAATAGCATACTTAAAATCGGGATCTACTTTACCGGCATTAAAATCCTTTAGCTGATCGATAGATGGTTTTTCTGGCGGTACTGACGGCGGCACTGACGGCACTTCAGGCACTGCCGGCACTAGCGCTCGTTTATAATATCCATTTTGTGTAAATTCGAAACCGTAAATAGACCCAACAATAGCATTCGCATCAAAGTCAATTGTGTCTGCTAAGTCTTTCAATTCAATGGTAGGACAGGTTACTGGAATTTGAGGGCCGATTGACATTGTATTTTAAAATTAAACTTTATTTTATCTCAAGAATAATTGTAAGATCTTCAAAGTCTACAATTTCGTTGTTTTGGTTAGTTATTTTGAAGCAGAAACTAGTATGATAGTCCTGACTTAAGTGGCGTTTTTGAGGCAGAAATTTTAATGAAACTGGATCGCAGTAAGATTCTCTCTGAGTTGAGATTATCCTTAGCAATGTACTAGGAGTTCCGTTTACTAAGTTTTCCGATGTCTTCAGTTGATGAAGGTACACAAACAATCTATTATTAATTAACAAATTCATAGGTTTTGATCCAATAAATCTTATAGAACTGCCGACGGTGCTGGAGCTGTCAGATAAAGATAATTCATTGCCAGGGAAACCTAATATTTCTGCCAGCTTTGGCGCAAGTGTAACGCTGGTAATGTCTTTATGCTGGTTTTTATGGAAAGTTAAAGTGACTATCAAGTTTGCAGGGTTCATTTTTGCTTCAATCGAATGAGGTTTAAACAATTCTTCAGTAAGTCTGCAGAAGTCATAATAGCCGCCATGAATAAAGTGCCTTTTTTTATTAATCATTATCCAGTTGTTGTTTAGATCATGACTAATATTTAACCATTTAACCGTGTAGAATATTTCGTGAAGGATTACGTTAAGGTCCCTGTTTTTGTTGTCAATAGGATGCTGAAGTTCAATGGGCACACCTGATTTTACAGATTCGAAAGTTACAAACATATTTTTTTAATATAATAAAAATGTACACGCCTTATAAATATAACAAAGCTGCAAAGTATACTACAGGGCCTTATTATTACGAAAAAGCAGTCGACCTAACCAAGCTGACAATAGCTGTGGCAGCCAACGTCCATTTTGATACTATCCCCCATAATATTTTTGATCATTACCTCAACCCAGACATTACGAGCGACTTTTTAGCTAACCAATGGCTAAACAACGGGGGTATGCAGTTCTTTCAGAATCAAATTAATTTTGCCGTGTCATGCGCTACAACTGGTTGCGGAGTTTCTTACGTTCATCACCTTAATCACCCAGATCCCATGTTGAAGTCTATTTATCTGTTCCATTTGTATTATCAAGTGAGGCGGGTGTTGTCTGAACTTCAGGCTCCGTTACCTACTGACAAAAACTTTAATCCCTTTAACAATGGCTTTGACAAGAAAGCGTATCAAAGGTTGTGCAATGAATTCGGAATTGATACTAAAACAGACTTCAGACAAAAACTAGACCTCAATCACGGAATGGGAACTTTATTTAGATACGCTGTAGGTAATTTATACACGGGGCCTTACGTACCTGGATTTACATCATTTAACCACAACAGCCAGGTTCCTTTACTGTATATCAGACAAAAACAAAGTACAGCATACAGCACTTTTATATTAGACACATCAAACGGATTTACTCAAAGTGGGGTGGAAAGGCTGAATGAATCTATTCGTACGTATGCGTGGTGCATTTTGGGGTCTCAAGCACAAACACGAAGTAATATCATTGGGGAAGGAACTAGCTTCGATGCACAAAAGCAGTTTCTAGCCAACATTGAAGATTCTATTAATTCGGCAGTAGATTTGCCCGCGAGTATTAAAAGATATCAGGACACTTTAAAGTATGCTAGATCGAAAGTAGATTACGTAATAGGTTTAGGACTGTATATGTTGCCTTCAGACCTTCAGCTTAGGATAGGAACTATATCAAACTACAACAACAATATAGTGATTGCCGACCCTCAGTTTCATATAGGCTACAATCCTACAATAAATACAGTGAATGCAGTGAATACAGCAAATACGGTATTTACTGCTAGGCCTAATAATGAACCTTTAAGTTCGCCACCGCTTCCGAGTTTGCCAAGTCTGCCAGGCCTGCCGGTAACTGATCATGGGGTTTCACGTCTAGCGCTTACAGGGGGTTTATTGTTTGCTGGGTTAATTGGGATTTACTATTTTAAGTAGCCAGAGTAATATTATTATAAACAAAGACCACAGATGCTCAGACGCCCAAACCACAACTTTAGAAGCAGTATTAAATATCCATGAAAATACAGAACCTAATATTCCTGGAAGTGCGTCTACAAGTTTGTCACCTAAGCGTTTCAATAAGTTAGCTATGCTTTGTAACGTCTTTTTAAGCCAGTCTTTAACCGGACTACCGCCAGATCCTCCAGATCCGCCAGGTCCACCGGCACTGATGCCTACGGTTCTAGTCAGTGCTAAGACTAGTGTGCTTATTGTCATCCCAACAGCTGTAAGAATGCTAAATATTGTAACACCTTGCTCTCTGAACAGTGTTTGAATTCTTTCTGCAAGTGTAGTGTCTTCGTGTAAAATTTTATGCACCGTTTCTTTTATTCTGGCGAAATTAGTTATTAATTTTTCTCTGTTTATGGATAAGGCTTCTAGCCTTGCCGCGCGTTCTGTGTAAAGGTCTGCGAGCCTTTTTTGAATCAACTGTTTTACCTCAATGCTTAAGTTCGCGTCATCAGCTTCTGCTAGTTTTTTTTTTTGTTTTTCTATATGTTTGTCGAGCTCACCGAGCTTGGCCAAATTCATCATTGTCTCCCCTCTCACAGATTGTAAAGCTTTATCTAAGCCCTGAAGTTCACGCAGTGGCAATAATGGCGTGTCATTGATAGTTTCCATAACCTGATCAATATTGGTGTCCTCATTTGTTTGTAAGGTTGTTAACTCTTTATTTACTTCTAATGCAGAACTAGTTAAGTTAGTTAAGTCTTGTAGTTCTATTTCTGAACTTAACGATGCATCTATTCGTTGAAGTGAAGCTACTGCTTGGCGATGCAACGCTGGCACTCTATTATCGGAAAGCCCCAATGATCGTATTACAGTCACTGGGAGTTTAGTTTTCAAAGTAGACCATGCATAAAATTTATCAGGATTCTTTAACATAGTTAACTGTACTCTCACTTTTTTACCGGATACAATAGTGTTTATAAAGAAGTGATTATTTTTGTCTAGTTCGAAGTCGCTGGGACTAACATAATCCGGTAACTCGCGCCCGATGTAATTGTAAAATTTATTGATTTTTCTGGCTTTTTGGGTTTCAGTTACTTGACGTAATTCTTCTCCTATACTTAGCCTTGTTTGGCTCATGTCATCTCCTACCATTGAAAGCAGTGTGACGTCGTGGTCTTCATTAGGTTCATCAGGTTTAAACACTTCATCAAGAGCTTCACCACCTGTTGCCATTTTTAAATATAATTTTTTTTTATCGCATTAAAAATGCAAAGCTACGGAAACTTGTTAGACCCTACACGTCGATTGAGGACACCTTTAGGCATCAAAGGTGAGAAAAGCACAATAATTATTACAAACAATCCAAGCAGCATAGAGCCTAATCAGCTACTAACCATAAGATTTCCAAATTTAGGTCCTGATGATGTAATAGTTCCGGGCAGTCCTAAACTAGGATTTAAAATTAGTCTGAATTCTGACGACGATCCTAACAGAACCGTAGTCAACAATCTAGGCAGAGCTATAATTAAAAGAATGGTTATTAAACTTGATGGGCGAGAAATCCAAAGTATCGATGACGCCGGTGTTTTGTTTTGTTACACAGATCTGTGGCTGAGTAAATATGAAAGGGAAGATTTAGTTGGTCAGGGGATTCAAGCCGCCAATGTGGCAAAACTTCGAATCAAAGCTGGCGATGCTGTCGCTTCTAACAAAGGTGAAAATGCATTAGCTGCTGTATACAAAAACAGGTTTTATTTTCCACTTGATTTTGAACTGCTACACAGTCATCTGCCATTTCATCAAGGTTCATTTAACGATAGGCTGTCTTACGAAATTATTTTCAATGATTATTCTCAAGTAGTAATTAGCTCTGACAATGATGCTAGGTATACAATTACAGACATCACGCTTGAATACGAAGTGGTCACTCACGCTGAACTCAGTAGGATGATCAGGGGGCCAATATGACAAACTAGCAATTTATTATGATAGGATCGTTCGCTACAGACAATTTAATAAAGATTTATTAGATGCACTCTGGACCATCAACATAAATTCACCTGCTCGAAGTTTTAAAGGTGTACTGTTGTTGTTTGTGAAAGAATCAAATTATAATCGTGACAGCGAGAATTTTATCAATCCTAATATTTCAAAAGCGTCTGTTGTGATTGAAGGTAAACCTAATCAATTATTCGCTAATGGAATGATGGGGTTTCAACAGTTTGATGAGATTAGGAAAATCTTGGGTGGAGGTAGATTACGGACTGACACTGTGGATTTGATTTCAAAGGATCTTCATTTGCATGATACAAGACTGCAAGATTATCTGGTGAATAAGTTTGCGTTGTGGTTAGACTTTCGAACCATACCCACCAATGAACTTCATGGATCTGGAAGAAGAATTGAAAACGGAACAGATGGTATAACAATTGAATTGCATAGGGAAGCAAGTGCTAGGTCAGAATCAGTTACAGTATACATGTATATAATTATGGACGCTCAGCTAAACATTGAAAATGGAAGATTAAAAGATTTAGTATATTAAAAAATGACCTCTTTGTTACCTCGTGATCCTCATTGTGGAATGATCGTTGGCATGACGTCATGCGGAAAGACCGTCTTTGTTCTGGATTTGTTAGAAAAATATTACGCAGGCCACTTTGATTATATAGTAATTTTTTGCCCAACTATTCAATATAATAAAACCTACTTAGATCGTAAGTATGTCTGGACAGATGAAAATATCTTTGTTGTAAATACCAATGGCAAGCTCAATGAGTATTTAACGTATTTTTATAACCTGTTTGAGAATGAGGGTAATACGTTATTCTTAATCGATGATTGCAGTGCAGAAAAAGATATTGTATTAAAACGGAACATATTGAGCAAGCTGGCTTTCAGTGGACGCCATGTGAAAATTAGTGTCTGGTTAATCACGCAGAAATTTAATTCAATATTAAAGGATTTTAGAGAACAAGTAAAATTCGTGTGCCTGTTTTATTGCAAAGATCGAGACAGCTTTGATAACTGTTTAAAAGAAAATGACGTAATTGAATCAAAAGAGGAAAGAACTAAATTAAAAGAACAGCTAAAAAAAGGCAAGCACTTAAAATTATTATTAAAAACTGACCAACCAACTGGCTATACAATACTTATGTAAGTAAGTAAGTTCTTTTTTAATTTAATTATTGTAAGTTATAAGTTTTTTTTTTAAAGTCGACTTAATTAAGTTAGATGTAAGTAAGTAAGTTCTTTTATAATTTAATTATTGTAAGTTATAAGTTTTTTTAAAAGTCGACTTAATTAAGTTAGATGTAAGTCACTAAGTCAAAAAAAAAGGTTGAAGGTAAGTAATAGTGGTGATGATTATAGTTCATTTATCTTAATGGCACTGTGTCTGGTGGAACAATCTGAAGTTCTTCTTTTACAAAGTTTCTTTGTGGTGTTCTACGATCACTTCTCGGTCTTAAATAATATACAGGCGGATCAGTAGATAATGCTCTGTCAACTTCATAAACGCTTAATGACCAAATTGGGTCTGTAGCTCGCCTTCTAGTGTCATTAGCAACTTCTCCAGGCTGATAAAGGTATCTAACAGTTTTGTTCATCAAAGTTAGATCCGGCTGACCAGGCTTTGAAACGGTAACAACAATCTGTTTCTTTTTAATAGCCTCAACTGGTTTTAATCCTGTAACTCTGGCTGGTTCTGAATTCATTTCCCTTAAAACTCGAGGCAGCCTAACAACCCATTCTGTATTCGGGGTTTCAGTAAAGAGTTCCTTTGAATACTGATAAGTGAATAATCTTTCTGCCAGTTGCCGATTAAAGTTTTCTACAATACCCTGTGATCTGTGCAATCCAACAACTCCTCTTCTAACAGTTACATTATGTTTTAACAAAAGCTGGTTAACAGCTCCTTTGAATTCAGACCCTTCATCGCATTGAATAAGTCTAGGGAACCTTAGAGGCCCTCTTGAATAAATTGCATTTAAGGCTTGAGCGACCTCAGCAGAATTTTTAGTCCTAAGAGCATGAGCGTCTTTAAACCTGGTAGCTATATCAATAACAGTAAGGGCATACCTGTATTTCTTTCTATATATTTTGTCATGGGGAAGATATAACAAATCTATTTGATGCGTGTCATTTGGTCTGGAGTTTTCAAATTTTGGTCTTATTATTTTCTTCGGGGGTGGAAGATAGATTTGCCATACAGCTTGCTTCGATAACCATTGTTTAACTGTGTTTGCTGACAAGCCAGTCTTTTCTACTAGTTTATTAACTGCCGTCATCCCTTTCCAATATCCGGATTGAGAATAATATAATCTAGACAAACGCGAAGTCATATTTTATTTAGATTTATATTTTTGTTTAACGAGGTAATAAACTACTGTTATTCCAAACACAATTAAAATTAATTCTCCGGTCTCTGACATTGTAAATGCAATGTTAGGTGTGTAGTAATCAGATAACATTGGCTGCTTTAATGAAGGTAGTGTTGTGCCGGTGAATAAATAATATTGGTGCAAAGCTTCATCAACGTCTTCAAATGTTTTATCTGCATGGCCTTCTTCTTTCAATCTTTTATTAACAAAATCAAGCTGCATTAGTCTGTTTTTCTCGTATTCGGCCTGATCTTGTTGTAATTTTTCCATTGCTAAGTTATGTCGTTTTGATTCTTCTTTACTGTCCAGTTTTGAAAACAAATAATTTGATCCTGAAAAGGCTAAGGCATTTACAGCAGCAGAACCAAGCACCATTGCAGCACCGGCCATTTTTTAATTTAGTTTTTTATTTTATTTGTACTTAAAATGAATTGTGATGACTTGTTAATGCAAGAAGCTATTAATGTTACAGTTACAGGTGTTGACAATGAGAAAAGAGACAGGCTGGTTGCATTAGTAGCTTCCGGAAAGTCAAAGTATTATCTCGGTGTTGACTTAACTACTGAACAAGTGCAAAGACTGAGGCCAGAAGAGATCATTATATTACATAATAAATATGATAAAGTTCTCGGCGCTTTAATGGTTAAAAGTTTAGGGCGTTCGATTGTGAAATTATATACCAAAGCTGTGTCGGCCTTTGTTACTTTAGATTGTGAGAATGATTTATTTGATGATTTGATTAAAGATCCAGTTATTGTTAATGGGATTAGTGAGGCATCAAGAAATTTGTATTATAAGTTTGGAAGCTTGTTGACCCCATTTTCAGCCGGGCTAATTACTTTTCAACACATAAATTTCTCTGCTATTAAAAATGGACTCTTCCAATCCAGAGATGGAGAAGGAGATGGAGGTGAAGAATTCAGAGAATCAACAGAACCCAGTGACAGTCACTAAACAAAAGAGCCCAGGAAGAATTGCAGCTGGAAAGAAGTTAGCAGAATTTAACAAGTTACATAGATGGAACAAACAAACAAAAGCAAACATATTAACAAAAAAGGAATCACCAAAAGAAGAAACAATAACGCAACAAACATTAACAACAAACAAAGAAGAACCAATACAACCAATACAACCAGTACAATCTTCAAATAACATATATTATTTATGTATAGCTGGTGTAGTGGGTGCAAGTGGGTACATAATATATAAATACCGCCAAGGAAAAAATAAACAGAAACCCCCAAAACCACTTGTAGAAAAAGAAATTGAATTATCTCCATCATTGAAGCCATCATTGAAGCCATCATTAGATGTGTTTTCAATGCAGTAATAATTTATTATTATTTTTTTTTATTATATATAAAAAATGAGTGTACCATATGAACAAACAATTGTTAATCTTGGATACCATAGTGTTGTCTTAGTGGGCTTAAATACAGCTTATGCCATGATTGCAAAATCTCTTTTAAAAATGAAACCTATTGAATTAGGAAAAATGGATCTTTCAGATGCTGGTAAACTGGTTGGTATCTTTTCATTATCGTTATTTACTCGGGACTATCTTGTTAAACAAAAGATCATTCCAGCAGATATTAATGTGTAATGTTATACAACCATAATGTAGAAGGGTTGTAATTTTTTTTGGTTTTAACCAAAGACGCAAGATATACGAATATGTATTATATTTAGCAAATTGCGGATTCCCAGAGTGCTTTGGAGCGCTTTTTAAAAAGCTCATAAAACAGCTATAAATTGCAATAAAAGGCCTCCTTTAGTAACTCTATGAGCTTTGGGGTTCAGAGCCCACTATTGCTATCTCTAGAGTAGAAGAAATAAATGTGTGATTTTAACTGTTATCAAGTGGCTGGACTACATATGATTCATAGCCGTGTGAAAGCTAGTGTGACAGTAATCTCTTACCATTTTTTCTATCTATTTCTGTACCCCAACCTTAACACAGAACGAGCTAAACAAATAAATTTATTAAAGTAATTCATAGGGTGACCTACTAGCAGTTCCCACCGAATAAACGTGAGGGTCCATAATTCCATTGTGCAGAGCCCATAAACCCCACGTGACAGGGGGTCGAAAATTCACAGGAACTTTACCTAGTTTTAATGGCATCGGGTAGGTTTTACCCAAAAGATCAAGGTCGCTGGGTACAATTCATTGCTAAATATTTTTTGCTATGTACTTCCAAAAAGAATGAACCAATTTTGGTGATTTTTTTGTTTGTGTTTGGTTTATTTTTGCTATAAAGGTATTTCAGCTCATGGCCAATGATTCTGTGGCAGTTTGTCCATCGTTCGTTCGGTCTTTCAGTATTTCACTATCTTAAAAACGACGACTGATGCTGATTAGTTTTGCTACGCAGATATTTTAACGACTAGTCAACCTCTTTTATCATTGACATCTGCATTTTCTTAAATGAGTCTATTTTTTAAACACACTTTGAATTGTATCTACAATTTGCCTAAACGGACTTTGATCATTAGTAGGCTATTTGTAGATAATAATAATAAAGTAGGCTTGTATAGCGCGGTACCCCCGCTCATGGATGGATATATATTTGATAAGATAGTACACCGATCAGAACAGACATATGAACAATAAAAGTAAAGTATATAAGCATTCACACCAACCGTACCCGGGTAGAAGCGAATCGTTCCGCGTTTTGTGTATTGGGATTCTTTTGGATTTAACCGAGACAGAACAGTTCCACGAAAATGAACACATTTTGAAAAGGCTCGTTCTCACCTAGGTAAATGTATATAAATTATGTGTCTTGAAATATATCTGAATAGCTTTCCACCTTGTTTTTGCTTGCTTGATGTGGTTTGGCCAATATCAGCCGCAGCACGACAGAGGATATTGGGAGGTCACTAAAGGTCAAACAAAAATGCTTGTACTCTATTGTCAATCGCCCCGCTCTCCTGTTGCTGTCTGCACAACTCAGTACAAAGGGGGAGAGTCAGAATGGTGTGGTGAGGTGAGAAGGAAATGAGAGACAGACAGACAGACTGATAGACAGACGGACGGGCGAACAAACAGAAAGGGGTGGGGTGGGGTGGGAAGAGGAACTGGCAATCCAATTCAGCCCCATGCAATGTGTATTTGTATAACGCATAACTTCATCTTAAACTATCAAGTCAATTCAGCCCCATGCAATGTGTATTTGTATAACGCATAACTTCATCTTAAACTATCAAGCCAATTCAACCCAATGCAATGTGTATTTGTGTAACGCATAACTTCATCTTAAACTATCAAGCCAATTCAACCCAATGCAATGTGTATTTGTGTAACGCATAACTTCATCTTAACCTATCAAGCCAAGTCAGCCCAATGCAATGTGTATTTGTATAACGCATAACTTCATCTTAAACTATCAAGCTATATAGACATGCATCACTATATCTACCCTCCACTACTACCAGACACTACCACTACTGCCATTTCAGCTATCTACCATTACTACCATTTGAGATATAACCAATACCACCGCATCACACCACAACACACAATACCACAACACACACAATACAACACAACGCACCACTATACACAATATAACAACACACACATTACCACAACACACCATAACACAATCCCACAACACATAATACCACAAAACACCACAATACCACAACGCACACAATACCACAACGCACACAATACCACAGAGCACAATATCACAACACACAATACCACAATTCACCACAACAAAAACCACAACACAATACACCACAACACAATACACAACAACACAATACACCTCAACACAATACATCACAATACCTTAACACACAGCAATACCACAACATACCACACCACAACATAACACAAAACGCACAATACCACAACACATCACACAAAAATACCACAACACAACAAACCACACCACAATACCACAATAAAACACACACAATACCACACAACACTCACAATACGCCTCAACACAATACCACACAACACACACAATACACCACAACACAATACCACACAACACACACAATACACCACAACACAATACCACACAACACACACAATACACCACAACACAATACCACACAACACACACAATACACCACAACACAATACCACACAACACACACAATACACCACAACACAATACCACACAACACACACAATACACCACAACACAATACCACACCACCATAATGCAACACACAATACCACAACACACCACAACATAACAAAATACCATAACACAATACTACAACACATGCAACACAATACCACAACACACCATACTACACCACAACATAACACAACGCAACACAACACAAGCACATCATTATTTTTTATTTCGTTTTTTAAATAGCGCTTTTCCAGATCAAGAGCTGCTCAAGGCGCTGGTCGATACAGGATCTAACTCAGGCCTCCCTGCTCTTTGCCAGATTATTTAACAAGGTTCTGTTTCCAGAATAATTTGGCAGAAAACAGTATGTCCATTAAAATCGTTATTTTTCATAAACTAATTACATTTTCTTTCTGATTTTCTTTATTTATATGCAAATCAATGCTAAACATAAAAAAAATACTAATCGCTTGACGAAAGCAGTTGATCTTTGAAAGCTATAAATGCAAACACAAAAAGTCGATTTTCTCGAAAGTTAGTTTTGTGGACTTGCTTCCTTCTGCCAAAAACACGGCAGATTTCCTCTGTTTCCATCTCAACCACTACAACAACACCAACGACAATAACTACAACAATAATAACAACGAGAACAACAATAGCAAGCCTAACGTTGACATTGTGAAATACGAATTTGTGTCTTAATCTAAATATGGTCGTGTTGCAACGACGATTGCT
>CM072519.1:70332749-70352749 GCA_036898135.1 Oncomelania hupensis
GTAAAGATGGTAGTACAGGCAGGTAAAGATGGTAGTACAGGCAGGTAAAGATGGTAGTACAGACAGGTAAAGATGGTAGTACAGGCAGGTAAAGATGGTAGTACAGGCAGGTAAAGATGGTAGTACAGGCAGGTAAAGATGGTAGTAGAGGCAGGTAAAGATGGTAGTACAGACAGGTAAAGATGGTAGTACAGGCAGGTAAAGATGGTAGTACAGACAGGTAAACATGGTAGTACAGACAGGTAAAGATGGTAGTACAGGCAGGTAAAGATGGTAGTACAGGCAGGTAAAGATGGTAGTACAGGCAGGTAAAGAGGGTAGTACAGACAGGTAAAGAGGGTAGTACAGACAGGTAACGAGGGTAGTACAGGCAGGTAAAGATGGTAGTACAGACAGGTAAAGATGGTAGTACAGGCAGGTAAAGATGGTAGTACAGGCAGGTAAAGATGGTAGTACAGGCAGGTAAAGATGGTAGTACAGACAGGTAAAGAGGGTAGTACAGACAGGTAAAGAGGGTAGTACAGACAGGTAAAGAGGGTAGTACAGACAGGTAAAGATGATAGTACAGGCAGGTAAAGATGATAGTACAGGCAGGTAAAGATGGTAGTACAGACAGGTAAAGATGGTAGTACAGGCAGGTAAAGAGGGTAGTACAGACAGGTAAAGAGGGTAGTACAGACAGGTAAAGAGGGTAGTACAGACAGGTAAAGAGGGTAGTACAGGCAGGTAAAGATGGTAGTACAGACAGGTAAAGATGGTAGTACAGACAGGTAAAGATGGTAGTACAGGCAGGTAAAGATGGTAGTACAGGCAGGTAAAGATGGTAGTACAGACAGGTAAAGAGGGTAGTACAGACAGGTAAAGAGGGTAGTACAGACAGGTAAAGAGGGTAGTACAGACAGGTAAAGAGGGTAGTACAGACAGGTAAAGAGGGTAGTACAGACAGGTAAAGAGGGTAGTACAGACAGGTAAAGAGGGTAGTACAGGCAGGTAAAGATGATAGTACAGGCAGGTAAAGATGGTAGTACAGACAGGTAAAGATGGTAGTACAGGCAGGTAAAGATGGTAGTACAGGCAGGTAAAGATGGTAGTACAGGCAGGTAAAGATGGTAGTACAGACAGGTAAAGATGGTAGTACAGACAGGTAAAGATGGTAGTACAGACAGGTAAAGATGGTAGTACAGACAGGTAAAGATGGTAGTACAGGCAGGTAAAGATGGTAGTACAGGCAGGTAAAGATGGTAGTACAGACAGGTAAAGATGGTAGTACAGACAGGTAAAGATGGTAGTACAGGCAGGTAAAGATGGTAGTACAGGCAGGTAAAGATGGTAGTACAGACAGGCAGGTAAAGATGGTAGTACAGGCAGGTAAAGATGGTAGTACAGCAGGTAAAGATGGTAGTACAGGCAGGTAAAGATGGTAGTACAGACAGGTAAAGATGGTAGTACAGACAGGTAAAGATGGTAGTACAGGCAGGTAAAGATGGTAGTACAGGCAGGTAAAGATGGTAGTACAGACAGGTAAAGATGGTAGTACAGACAGGTAAAGATGGTAGTACAGGCAGGTAAAGATGGTAGTACAGGCAGGTAAAGATGGTAGTACAGGACAGGTAAAAAATGGTAGTACAGACAGGTAAAAATGGTAGTACAGACAGGTAAAGATGGTAGTACAGGCAGGTAAAGATGGTAGTACAGGCAGGTAAAGATGGTAGTACAGGCAGGTAAAGATGGTAGTACAGACAGGTAAAGATGGTAGTACAGACAGGTAAAGATGGTAGTACAGGCAGGTAAAGATGGTAGTACAGGCAGGTAAAGATGGTAGTACAGGCAGGTAAAGATGGTAGTACAGGCAGGTAAAGATGGTAGTACAGGCAGGTAAAGATGGTAGTACAGGCAGGTAAAGATGGTAGTACAGGCAGGTTAAAGATGGTAGTACAGGCAGGTAAAAGATGGGTAGTACAGGCAGGTAAAGATGGTAGTACAGGCAGGTAAAGATGGTAGTACAGGCAGGTAAAGATGGTAGTACAGGCAGGTAAGATGGTAGTACAGGCAGGTAAAGATGGTAGTACAGGCAGGTAAAGATGTAGTACAGGCAGGTAAAGATGGTAGTACAGGCAGGTAAAGATGGTAGTACAGGCAGGTAAAGATGGTAGTACAGGCAGGTAAAGATGGTAGTACAGGCAGGTAAAGATGGTAGTACAGGCAGGTAAAGATGGTAGTACAGGCAGGTAAAGATGGTAGTACAGGCAGGTAAAGATGGTAGTACAGGCAGGTAAAGATGGTAGTACAGGCAGGTAAAGATGGTAGTACAGGCAGGTAAAGATGGTAGTACAGGCAGGTAAAGATGGTAGTACAGGCAGGTAAAGATGGTAGTACAGGCAGGTAAAGATGGTAGTACAGGCAGGTAAAGATGGTAGTACAGGCAGGTAAAGATGGTAGTACAGGCAGGTAAAGATGGTAGTACAGGCAGGTAAAGATGGTAGTACAGGCAGGTAAAGATGGTAGTACAGGCAGGTAAAGATGGTAGTACAGGCAGGTAAAGATGGTAGTACAGGCAGGTAAAGATGGTAGTACAGGCAGGTAAAGATGGTAGTACAGGCAGGTAAAGATGGTAGTACAGGCAGGTAAAGATGGTAGTACAGGCAGGTAAAGATGGTAGTACAGGCAGGTAAAGATGGTAGTACAGGCAGGTAAAGATGGTAGTACAGGCAGGTAAAGATGGTAGTACAGGCAGGTAAAGATGGTAGTACAGGCAGGTAAAGATGGTAGTACAGACAGGTAAAGATGGTAGTACAGACAGGTAAAGATGGTAGTACAGACAGGTAAAGATGGTAGTACAGACAGGTAAAGATGGTAGTACAGGCAGGTAAAGATGGTAGTACAGGCAGGTAAAGATGGTAGTACAGACAGGTAAAGATGGTAGTACAGACAGGTAAAGATGGTAGTACAGGCAGGTAAAGATGGTAGTACAGGCAGGTAAAGATGGTAGTACAGACAGGCAGGTAAAGATGGTAGTACAGGCAGGTAAAGATGGTAGTACAGGCAGGTAAAGATGGTAGTACAGGCAGGTAAAGATGGTAGTACAGACAGGTAAAGATGGTAGTACAGACAGGTAAAGATGGTAGTACAGGCAGGTAAAGATGGTAGTACAGGCAGGTAAAGATGGTAGTACAGACAGGTAAAGATGGTAGTACAGACAGGTAAAGATGGTAGTACAGGCAGGTAAAGATGGTAGTACAGGCAGGTAAAGATGGTAGTACAGACAGGTAAAAATGGTAGTACAGACAGGTAAAAATGGTAGTACAGACAGGTAAAGATGGTAGTACAGGCAGGTAAAGATGGTAGTACAGGCAGGTAAAGATGGTAGTACAGGCAGGTAAAGATGGTAGTACAGACAGGTAAAGATGGTAGTACAGACAGGTAAAGATGGTAGTACAGGCAGGTAAAGATGGTAGTACAGGCAGGTAAAGATGGTAGTACAGGCAGGTAAAGATGGTAGTACAGGCAGGTAAAGATGGTAGTACAGGCAGGTAAAGATGGTAGTACAGGCAGGTAAAGATGGTAGTACAGGCAGGTAAAGATGGTAGTACAGGCAGGTAAAGATGGTAGTACAGGCAGGTAAAGATGGTAGTACAGGCAGGTAAAGATGGTAGTACAGGCAGGTAAAGATGGTAGTACAGGCAGGTAAAGATGGTAGTACAGGCAGGTAAAGATGGTAGTACAGGCAGGTAAAGATGGTAGTACAGGCAGGTAAAGATGGTAGTACAGGCAGGTAAAGATGGTAGTACAGGCAGGTAAAGATGGTAGTACGGCAGGTAAAGATGGGTAGTACAGGCAGGTAAAGATGTAGTACAGGCAGGTAAAGATGGTAGTACAGGCAGGTAAGATGGTTAGTAAGGTAAGAGATGGTAGTACAGGCAGGTAATGATGGTAGTACAGGCAGGTAAAGATGTAGTACAGGCAGGTAAAGATGGTAGTAACAGGCAGGTAAGATGGTAGTACAGGCAGGTAAAGATGCCGAGTAGTAGTACAGGCAGGTAAAGATGGTAGTACAGGCAGGTAAAGATGTAGTACAGGCAGGTAAAGGGAGATGGTAGTACAGGCAGGTAAAGATGGTAGTACAGGCAGGTAAAGATGGTAGTACAGGCAGGTAAAGATGGTAGTACAGGCAGGTAAAGATGGTAGTACAGGCAGGTAAAGATGGTAGTACAGGCAGGTAAAGATGTAGTACAGGCAGGTAAAGATGGTAGTACAGGCAGGTAAAGATGGTAGTACAGGCAGGTAAAGATGGTAGTACAGGCAGGTAAAGATGGTAGTACAGGCAGGTAAAGATGGTAGTACAGGCAGGTAAAGATGGTAGTACAGGCAGGTAAAGATGGTAGTACAGGCAGGTAAATGAAAATCCAATCCAATCCAATGTCCACTTTAATGACGCACAACTCCATGGCGCAGACATGCTCGGGGCGCAAGGAGAAATGTACCAGTGACTGTCGTGAAAAGAGGTTTTGAGCTTCTTGCGAAAAGAGTGAACATCTGTAGCCGATTTAATATCCTCTTGTATTGTTTTCCAGAAGGTGGGTGCAGCATTTGTGAATGACCTGGCCCCAAGATCACTTCTTTCCAGTGCCTAATCTTTTACCAGGCACTGCAAGCTGTGATGTCGACGATGAGCGGAGAGTGCCAGAAGGAGCATCAATGTTAATCATTACATTACATGATTATTGCTTTAGGTCCAGCGGACTCTTCCGAGCCAAATCAGGACCGGACAACCCCTGATCCGCATAAAAGATCTGCTGAAACAACCCTAGTGGTAAAACTGAAAGCTCTCCACCAGCCAGTCACTTTACGATAAAGACATCCCACGCTTGGGACGCTGAGGCTGTACTCAAATTTATCGAACTCCCGTTTACAAAAACAAAATAGAATACAAACATCATTATAAATTATCAACAAAACACACATATATATAATGCCTACATTGCTAAATAATAACAACATAGGAAGCCCTAATGACTACCTGGCAGAAAGCGTCCAATATTCCCAAGCTGATTCAACAGACCTCACACACACAAAAAAGAGTCTTGTCCCGGAAGAATTTTCAAGAAAAAAGGTAGGTGACTGGTCTAGCGAAGAAGAAGATAGCATAGCACATTGATAGAACAGAGCAGGAATGAGAAAGAGTTAATGAGAAAGACAGCGACAGTGGGAATTTAAAGCACTAAATTTCCAGAAAGTGGGGAAACTATTTATACTGAAACCCCCGCCACCCCAACGGGGGGTAATGTTAATCAACTTCTTCTTCTTTCACTCATCACAATTATAAATACGATAAAAACATACATGTAATATGCAACATTAAAGACGACATGCAAATAACAGGCAAAAAAGAAACATCACATACACTTATCTATAGGCATGCATTATACTTTTTTATCACAATGGGAGTAAAACAGTATATCTCACATAATAAGCAAAAGTTAACTATAATCATAAAAAGGGTATATAAGACTATTATTTAAGAATGTATACACATAAAAGCCTAAAAGTGTAAAAGGTAAAAAGGTAGTCCCATAGCCTTGTGGCCGTAGGGGAGCGTGATGTTGGAGATCACACTTATCTTGGGCCAGCGTAATGAGGGTGATGCCCAGCTCTCTCCCTCGCTGCTTTACCTTCCCCACCCTCAAGAGAGTAGGTACTCAATCACAGTTGAGTCAACTGGGGGCGTTGTTGTTTGTCGCTTCACACCTTAGCGGTCACCCATCCAAGTGCTAACCGCACCGGACGGTGCTTCACTTTCGACACAGTAGCGAGTGCTCCAACCACTGCACTATCCGACACTAAAAGTGTAGTTTAGCATTAAAAAGAGCATACTGCACGTTAATTCTAAAGTGCGGTAGTGAGTCCCGCCCGGGTTTTGCCCTTCTAGTTAAAAGCTAGTTTGCTGGTACATGGTGGTATTAGATCTGCATTGTCAAGTCTATATAGGAGAATCTGCGTGATACTATAGATGAGAAAGTGTCATTGTCTTAACTTAGTACATGTCAGCATGGTACAATTTTATCAGATGAATGCAGAAGGAACAGTCAAAGTTTATCAGAATGGTTTACGAAGGTCTATGAGATACTTATCTATCACAGGGTCAACAAAGGAGTTTTTCACAAACGTTTATCTGTTCCTAAGTTATTACTATTGAATGTACGATTCTTTGGTGCTGGATAGATATTAATGAGACACACATACTGTGTAAATTTAGGCAGCCTCTCTCCAAGGTCAAGATCACTGGAGATGTCCAAAGTCGGTTCATTTAAGTACTTTGAAGTGACCTTGACCCTATGAAAGATGTAACGACCAAACTTGTTGTATTTAGAAATGATAGATTTATTTTTTTATGTGTTCCGTTTTTGCGTTGACCTTAAAAGTCACGGTCATTTTAGGCCTTGCTAAAACTTCTTTAAAATGGGCCATGGTATAGTGGAATGGTTATTTAACCCATTTGGGTAATTTGAGCTGATAATCTTAAGACCAGGGTCATTGAAGGTCATGGTCATCCCAAGGTCTTTTGGAGGGAGAGGGGGAGGGGGGCACAATATAACTGTTGCTGTAGTTTATTTGATTTTACAAGAATGTATTTGGAACCGGAAGTCAAGGTCCAAAGCATGGAAAGATCAAGCTTGGTGTTACTTTGCAGTTTAATGCCACCCTTGGATTTCGTGTTCTTCTGGTCGCTAATTTTTATGTTAAATGTTGCAAGTTCCATAAGGAACATGTGAGTCACATCTGCTTTGCCCTTCTAGTTTTAAAGTAAAACTCCGGAGATGCAATATAAAAAACGTATGAAAATAACAATATTTAGTAGTTGTAGTAGTAGTAGTTGTTGTAGTAGTAGTAGTTGTTGTAGTAGTGGTAGTAGTAGTAGTAGTTGTTGTTGTTGTTGTTGTAGTACTAGTTGTTGTAGTAGTAGTAGTTGTTGTTGTAGTAGTGGTAGTAGTAGTAGTTGTTGTTGTTGTTGTTGTTGTTGTAGTAGTTGTTGTAGTAGTGGTAGTAGTAGTAGTAGTTGTTGTTGTTGTAGTAGTATTAGTTGTTGTAGTAGTGGTAGTAGTAGTAGTAGTTGTTGTTGTTGTTGTTGTTGTTGTAGTTGTTGTAGTAGTAGTAGTAGTTGTTGTTGTTGTTGTAGTAGTAGTAGTAGTAGTAGTAGTAGTAGTAGTAGTAGTAGTAGTAGTAGTAGTAGTAGTAGTAGTAGTAGTAGTAAGAGTATATTTAATTATTATTATTAATTATTAATAACTATTCCAAACTACTTTGTTTTAGTTGGCTTTTTAATAGCATCGAGGTTTTAAAAAGTTGCTAATTAACGGTTAATTCTGTGCTGGACTAGTTTGTATTGGATCCTTTCCTGATAAAAAAATAAATATTGTATGAACCCAAATGTCCTTTCTCCTGCTGTGGGTGTGTGCGCTCACGTATGCGTGTGTGTGTGGATGTATGTGTGTGTGTGTGTGTGGGTGTGCGTGTGTGTGGGTGTGTGTTGAGTTGCATCGTTGTCTGCGTCTACGTCCCAAGGTGTTGCTGCGTCAATGGATGCACGCTCAGCAGTTAGTGTTGTTGTTGTTGTTGTTGTTGTTGTTGTTGTTGTTCTTCTTCTTCTTCTTCTTCTTCTTCATTTTCCTTTTCCTCCTCTCTCAACGTTCCAAGAAGATAAAATAAAGATTATATAAAATAAAATAAATACATGGAGTGGCAAAAACCAGCAAATTATCTCCGATCGGATTACGTCACTTCCTGCAGGCGTTATTTAAGGACGCGCCATTTGAGGACGCGCCATTTGCAAATGAAACCGCTGGCCGGTGGTTATTTTTTTGTAGGGATCCCCACCTTCACTCTCACCCTCCCTCAATATCCTCCTTCTCTTTCTCTTCTCTCTCTCGTTCTCTCTCTCTCTGTCTCTCTCTCTGTCTCTCTCTCGTTCTCTCTCTCTCGTTCTCTCTCTCCGTCTCTCTCTCTCTCTGTCTCTCTCTCTCGTTCTCTCTCTGTCTCTCTCTCTGTCTCTCTCTCTCGTTCTCTCTCTGTCTCTCTCTCTGTCTCTCTCTCTCTGTCTCTCTCTGTCTGTCTAACAAAGAGAAAGATGGGGAAGGCAAATTTGGAGCCTTGACCGACAAAGAAGTATTGCACACTAACAGGACGGCAACCAAGGGTCGCGGGTCAGTGACCCCCATTGAACATTGAGGTTTAACGTCTACACCCACCATTGGCGATATGGCAGACGGGGATAACCATCCCAGGGATAGTAGTCTAGATATCTTATTAAGACATAAGACATAAGAATATTTATTCACCAAGTAAAAACGTTACAAGGATTTTGGTATTCTACGTTGCCCTTCTAGTTACGGGATAAATTGAGGGCTAAAGGCTTTTAGCCTGTGTTCCACACATTTTAGTTGCTATTCTGTTTTATGCTGTCCTGTCCTGTGCTGGGCTGACGAAATAGATTTTAGTAAGGTCTCCAACGCTCACTGTCGCTGGATAGCCTTTCTCTGTCTGACTTTCACACTGTCGCTGGATAGCCTTTCTCTGTCTGACTTTCACACTGTCGCTGGATAGCCTTTCTCTGTCTGACTTTCACACTGTCGCTGGATAGCCTTTCTCTGTCTGACTTTCACACTGTCGCTGGATAGCCTTTCTCTGTCTGACTTCACACTGTCGCTGGATAGCCCTTCTCTGTCTGACTTTTACACTGTCGCTGGATAGCCTTTCTCTGTCTGACTTTTACACTGTCGCTGGATAGCCCTTCTGTCTGACTTTCACACTGTCGCTGGATAGCCCTTCTGTCTGGCTTTCACACTGTCGCTGGATAGCCTTTCTCTGTCTGACTTTCACACTGTCGCTGGATAGCCCTTCTCTGTCTGACTTTCACACTGTCGCTGGATAGCCCTTCACTGTCTGACTTTCACAATGTCGCTGGATAGCCTTTCTCTGTCTGACTTTCACACTGTCGCTGGATAGCCCTTCTCTGTCTGACTTTCACACTGTCACTGGATAGCCTTTCTCTGTCTGATTTTCACACTGTCGCACCTTCCATCTCAATTCTCCACGCCCTCTACCCCTCCTCACGCCCTCTACCCCTCCTCACTCTCTCTATCCCTCCTCACTCTCTCTATCCCTCCTCACTCTCTCTATCCCTCCTCACGCCCTCTATCCCTCCTCACTCTCTCTATCCCTCCTCACGCTCTCTATCCCTCCTCACTCTCTCTACCCCTCCTCACTCTCTCTACCCCTCCTCACGCCCTCTATCCCTCCTCACTCTCTCTATCCCTTTTCACTCTCTCTATCCCTCCTCACGCCCTCTATCCCTCCTCACTCTCTCTATCCCTCCTCACGCTCTCTATCCCTCCTCACTCTCTCTACCCCTCCTCACTTTCTCTATCCCTCCTCACTCTCTCTATCCCTCCTCACGCTCTCTATCCCTCCTCACGCCCTCTATCCCTCCTCACGCTCTATCCCTCCTCACGCTCTCTATCCCTCCTCACGCTCTCTATCCCTCCTCACTCTCTCTATCCCTCCTCACTCTCTCTATTCCTCCTCACGCATACTACCACTGTGTTCTCCCCACGCTCTCTGCCATCCCTATTTTGTCTGGCGTCACTGAGGTTGAGAATGACTTCCGTCATGCAACGCGCTTCGCCTGTCATCAGACCACCCATCAGAAAGACGTAGTGAACATGGCTGGTCACGCCACCAATCAGCGAGCGCAGCACACAGGGCTCCACCAATCATCGCGCAGCTTACCTGTCAAGGATGCAGTAGAGACAGCAAAACAAGACCCTGGAATGAAAAAAAGAAATTTACTAACAACGGAAAAATGACTCCGGAAAATTCAGGGATCGAAGAGAGCGAACGAACGATAGGAGAGTTGGACAGAAAAATGTTTAAAAAAAATAACACAAAGGAATAGAAATATTTTACGAAAAAAAATTAAATAAGAAAAGTTTTGGAAAACGGTGATAGGAAAGAATATTGTAACAACTGACAAGATGGCGAGACATTCAAATATATTTCCAGACACTCGCAAGCATCATCTGACAAATGACCATTTTCAAAAGTTTTAATCTTGTTGGGTGTATTGTGACTCCGCTTTAAATTAACAAAGCTAATGGACAATGGAATAATAGGCCACTATCAGATCTATCTGCAAGCAAAACAGTATGAAAATCGGCCCAGACAATGTTTTTAAATAACAGTGCAAAACGTGTTTAGAAAAGGGTGAAGCACAACGACCTTGATCTTTAAGAAAGTACAAATGCCAATGATCCAACATGCTTAGCAGTAATAACAGCATCCGCAAAGTAAAGGTGCTAAATGTCCTTCAGTTAGTCCTGAGATAAGGCAAAGTAAAGGTGCTAAATGTCCTTCAGTTAGTCCTGAGATAAGGCAAAGTAAAGGTGCAAAATGTCCTTCAGTTTGTCCTGAGATAAGGCAAAGTAAATGTGCTAAATGTCCTTCAGTTAGTCCTGAGATAAGGCAAAGTAAATGTGCTAAATGTTGCTTCAGTTAGTCCTGAGATAAGGCAAAGTAAATGTGCTAAATGTCCTTCAGTTAGTCCTGAGATAAGTCAAAGTAAATGTGCTAAATGTCCTTCAGTTAGTCCTGAGATAAGGCAAAGTAAAGGTGCTAAATGTCCTTCAGTTAGTCCTCAGATAAGGCAAACTAAAGGTGCTAAATGTCCTTCAGTTAGTCCTGAGATAAGGCATAGTAAAGGTGCTAAATGTCCTTCAGTTAGTCCTGAGATAAGGCATAGTAAAGGTGCTAAATGTCCTTCAGTTATTCCTGAGATAAGGTAAAGTAAAGGTGCTAAATGTCCTTCAGTTAGTCCTGAGATAAGGCCAAGGAAAGGTGCTAAATGTTGCTTCAGTTATTCCCGAGATAAGGCAAAAAAGTGTGTTTTGAAAATCCAGCTCTGAGGGCAACTATGAGAGTGTACAACATCAGCCCACGGTGCAAGGAGGGAGAAGAATAATATTGGATGCAGTCAAATTAATCTTTAAAAAATACAAAACTATTTCACTTTCAGTTTCCTAATAGCGATCTCCCTGCCTTTACACCACGTGTATGCCTTGTATACTGTTGTCCTTGTTGTGTGTCTGTAATATATTTGTTGCACGTGAGCGTGTATGTTGGTATAGGTCGCCGCGCTTTGAGTTTGAAATCATTCGAAGTAAAGCGCGTATTAGCATCCGGTATTATTATTATTATTATTATTAAGAAGATGTAGACATGTAAAAAAAAGTGGAAGGACAACATTCGAAAATGGACGGACTTGACACTGAGCAAATCGATGAAGGTTGCTGAGGACAGAGAAAGATGGAGTACGCTGGTTAAACGATCATCTGGTGGTGCCCCAACGACTTCCGAGTTACGGGATAGGATAGGATAGGAACGTCATAAATTGTCCGTCTACTGTGTTTCCTGAGGGTAAACCAAATTTGCCTTGCAAGCTACCCTAGAACTTCCCACAGTTGACAACTACAATGATTTAGTACAGTGTCCCTGGCCATAGGGTCATAGTACTGATGGAGGAGACAGAAGATGTTTTACTAGGTGTGGGGGGGGGGGGTGAGTTTTACAGGATGGTTGAAAAGTAACTCTTTATTAAAAAATAGTTCAGAACATTTGAAAACAGTGCTGCATTTGCCTGAAACAACCTGTACTGTGATCCTTACAGTGGTACAATATACATGCTTGTCTCTAATTTCATCCCACAGCGACGAGACCTGCCTATAATGGCCCGTCGCCTGACACTCGGTCGTGTGTCTTCTTTTGCCTTGTGTCAGCCCAACAGCGTGTGTGTGCACGCAAGTGTGGGTGTGCGTGTGTGTGTGTGTGTGCACTTGAATAAACGCACAAATGGGTAGCAGACCTTGTCTTTCTTAGTAACAAATGGGTTTATTTGCGTGGAACCCACTTTTTTCCATAACCCCACTTTTTTCTAAGTGCGCGGGAGTGCTCTTTTAGTGCATGGGAGTGCAGTTATAGTACATGAGAGTGTTTTAAGTACACAGGAGTGCTCTATCCGGGACGGAGAAAATACAGTAAATTTTCGGATAAATGTTGAAGAAAGTTCGACCTATTTCGTCGCCTATAGGAGACGGACTAGGTCAACTTTTTAGACGGAAAGAGCCAATTTTGCATTAGATTTTTACATTTATAGAAGAAGTTTGCGCTCTTTCCGTCAAAAAAACACTTTCCGATTCCTACATTCTTAAATAAACCCAGTTGTGATCGTGTGTGTGTGTGTGGGTGTGGGTGTGTGTGTGTGTGTGTGTGTGTAGTTGTGAAACGTCACATTTGGGGAACGAAATTTGCCATTTTTAGTACCAAATGAGGTAATTTTGTCGTTCCCCATTTGTCTGGCGTTGCTCATTTGTTCTAAGTACGTGGAAGTGAACTTGTAGTGCATGTGCACTACAACTACACTTCACGAAGTGCAGTTGTAGTGCATGTGCACTTAAAGTACACTTGGCCAAGTGCAGTTGTAGTGCATGTGCACTTAAAGTACACTTGCCCAAGTGTAGTTGTAGTGCATGTGCACTACAACTACACCAGGTCAAGTGTAGTAGTAGTGCACATGCACTACAAGTACACTTGACCTGGTGTAGTTGTAGTGCATCTTCCAGACGGGTAGGATAAGGAACTTTCCTCGACGATTAGGGTAAGGCAGTGCCTCGACGATTAGGGTAAGGCAGTGCCTCGACGATTAGGGTAAGGCACCCGTTCCAGAAAAGGGTTAGGTTCAGGGCTAGTTGCAGCGCTGCAACTAGCCCTGACCCTAACCCTTTTCGAGGCACTGCCTTACCCTAATCGTCGAGGCACTGCCTTACCCTAATCGTCGAGGCACTGCCTTACCCTAATCGTCGAGGAAAGTTCCTTATCCTAGCTGTGGTTTTGAACAAACTTGACCTACTTCGTCTCTAATAGGCGAGGAATTAGGTCAAACTTTTTGCGAAAAATGTGCTTTTTTGAAGAAACTTGACCTACTTCGTCTCTTAGGAGCGAGGAATTAGGGCAAACTTCTTGCGAAAAAGTGTCTTTTTTGAAGAAACTTGACCTAATTCGCCGCCTAAGGGCCGCGAAGTTGGTGAAATTACCCCATTTGTACCTCGTACACGCATGTGTGTGTGTGTGTGTGTGTGGGTATGTAAACCGCCGTGATTGAGGTCCAGGGCTTGATACGCTGAGACGTAAATGAGGTCTTTTTTTCAAATGGGGCCCTCACCTTGGACCTCAGTTATTTTTACCACGTGCACTACAGTTGCACTTCACGGAAGTGTAGTTGTAGTGCATGTGCACTTAAAGTTCACTTCTCGAAGTGTAGTTGTAGTGCATGTGCACTTAAAGTACACTTGGCCAAGTGCAGTTGTAGTGCATGTGCACTTAAAGTACACTTGGCCAAGTGCAGTTGTAGTGCATGTGCACTACAACTACACCAGGTCAAGTGTAGTTGTAGTGCACATGCACTACAAGTACACTTGACCTGGTGTAGTTGTAGTGCATCTTCCAGACGGGTAGGATAAGGAACTTTCCTCGACGATTAGGGTAAGGCAGTGCCTCGACGATTAGGGTAAGGCAGTGCCTCGACGATTAGGGTAAGGCAGTGCCTCTAAAAGGGTTAGGGTCAGGGCTAGTTGCAGCGCTGCAACTAGCCCTGACCCTAACCCTTATCGTCGAGGCACTGCCTTACCCTAATCGTCGAGGTACTGCCTTACCCTAATCGTCGAGGAAAGTTCCTTATCCTAGCTGTGTTTTTGAACAAACTTGACCTAGTTCGTCTCTTAGGAGCGAGGAATTAGGTCAAACTTTTTGCGAAAAATGTGCTTTTTTGAAGAAACTTGACCTACTTCGTCTCTTAGGAGCGAGGAATTAGGGCAAACTTCTTGCGAAAAAGTGTCTTTTTTGAAGAAACTTGACCTAATTCGCCGCCTAAGGGCCGCGAAGTTGGTGAAATTACCCCATTTGTACCTCGTACACGCATGTGTGTGTGTGTGTGTGTGTGTGTGTGGGTGTGTGTATCATAATTTCTGATCTTGTGGTTGTGGTCTGGTTTAGTATTATTGGCACGCTACTTCCAGTTCAGGTTCCATTAGCTCAAACTCCGTTTCTATGACAACGCGTGACTTCGTCTGCTCTTGAGACCCTTTATGTAGGTCGTTTTGCCTTCGTATTCGTTTTTGTTCCTGTTGATTGTCTTTGTTGTTGGTGGTGTTGTTGTGGTTGATGGTGGTGGTGTTGGTGGCGGTGTTGGTAGTGGTGTTTTCTTCTTCTTGTTGTGTAAAAGTTCAGAGATAACAAAAAGAACAGCTTAACTTTAATTTTCCTATTTTCCATGTGGGTTTGGTGGGGGAGCGCGCGCGCGCAGTCTCGCTCTCTCTCTCACACACACATACACACACAACACCCCTCCACACACACACACACACACACACACACACACAAAACAGAAAGAACACCTTATCAGGTGAGCATGGAGATTTGCAGTGCATGTGACGCGACCTGTGCTTATCCAGATAACTGTGGGCTGCTTCTCTCACGCTCCACCCCTTGTCTACCTAGCTGACGATACAGTGTCACACAAACAGTGAGCCCCAGGGATAGCAACCTCTACCATGGTAAATGCCATCAGGACATCACACCCGATGCTCCTCATTATCCGCCAAAATTGGGCAATCTGCCGCGCAAAATGCAGAACTGAGAAGCGTCGATCTCAATACGGGGTATCGGGAGGGAATCAAGCTATCGAAACTAGATTAAGTTAGGTGCATATCCCAACAATCACTCGAATACTCTGGGGGCAGAAACTTCATCGACTTCTGAGAGAGAGAAAGAGAGAGAGAGAGAGAGAAAGAGAGAGAGAGAGAGAGAGAGAGAGAGAGAGAGATTTGATGATGTTGATGATGATGATGATGATGATGATGATGATGATGATGATGATGATGATGATGATGATGATGATGATGATGATGATCATTTGATGATGATGATGATGGATGATGATGATGGATGATGATGATGATGATGATGATGATGATGATGATGAGGATGATGATGAGGATGATGATGATTACTTATATAGTGTGCCAAAACTGCTGCCTGACAGAAGAAACCGATATTATTTCGGAGGAAGTGACTTTTTCAACTTGTACCGGTATTTCTGTGATGACTGTATGTTATTTGTCATCTTGTTATCACAAATTAGACGTGCTGTATTTTCTGGTATTGGTAGTTGTCACAGTTTGGTTTGATCATTAGCTTTATAAACTTGGCCTTACGTTGTCTGTATGTCTGTTCGCTGACGTTTGACATTTGACGATGCTTCTGTCGTACTCATCAATCGCTTTAGCCTGTCTTTGGCGAATTGGCCATTTATGTATGTATCAATAAAATACTCTTGGTAGATTCAGCCGCCCTTGGAATTGTATGTGTGTGTGGGTGTGTGTGTGTGCGTGTGTACCTGTAAAACGGCACGAATGAGGAACGGAATTTGCCTTTTTTAGTACAAAATGAGGTAATTTTGTCGTTCCCCGTTTGTCTGCCGTTCCTCATTTGTTCTAAGTACATGGCAGTGTAGTTGTAGTGCATGTGCACTACAACTACACTGCCAGCAGTGTACTTTAAGTGCATGTGCACTACAACTACACTTCACGAAGTGTAGTTGTAGTGCACATGCACTACAAGTACACTTGACCAAGTGTAGTTGTAGTGCATCTTCCAGACGGGTAGGATAAGGAACTTTCCTCGACGATTAGGGTAAGGCACCCGCCTCGACGATTAGGGTAAGGCACCTGTTTAAGAAAAGGGTTAGGGTCAGGGCTAGTTGCAGCGCTGCAACTAGCCCTGACCCTAACCCTTTTCTTGAAGGGGTGCCTTACCCTAATCATCGAGGCGGGTGCCTTACCCTAATCGTCGAGTAAAATTCCTTATCCTAGCCGTGTTTTTGAACAAACTTGACCTAATTCGCCTCCTAAGGAGCGCGAAGTAGGTCAAATTACCCCATTTTTACCTCGTACACGCCTGTGTGTGTTTGTGTGTGTGTGTGTGAAGACGTATGTACAATACCGTCTTTTAAGCTGTTAGCTTTGTTAATGTAATGAGTTGTATAAACCGTCTGTTGTCTTACTGTCTGTGCTGATCTTGTCGTAAGCAGCTCCAAACTGTTTTGCAAAATAAATATAAGTCGTTTAGTGACATTCCCTTCCGGTCCCTACAGATATCACATAAAACTTCTTCTTCATCATCTTCTTCTTCCTCTTCGTTCTTTCTTTCTTTCTTTTTTTTTTCTTTTTTTTAATTCCTTTTCTGTTTCCTTTTTTTTTCTATTTTCTCATGTAACATCTTTTCGGAACGTAACTCACGAACACATTATTTAACATAGATTATTTTCAATAGTACGCTTTGTTTTATGTTGTTTTAGATTGCTTTGCTGTCTCATTTTCGTATAGGTTAAAAAATGTCTGTTTACGGTAACATAGGGGAAAAATAAGATCGGTAGGTCGGCATCTTTTTTTTTATTTTAAACCTTTTTCACCTTGGATGCGATTTTTTGGTGTTTTTTTTTTTCAATTTCCTTTTCAGACCATCTCAACAAAAATGTAGGGTCGGGCCAAAAAATTAGAGCCGGTCGGGATACCGTAAACAGATTTTTTGCGTTGTCCATATCAGAATTTTGTTACATCTGAATTAACTACACTCTCACATTTTCTGTCGCAGGTTGCAGATTTGAGTTTTAACAATGACGTTTACTACTGCGAGACTGCATCATCATCATCCGTTTCCTGTCTCGGACAAACGATACTGCCATTGTGAAACCTTCAATGACCTCACGTCCTACAAAACCCGTGCAACTATGATCAATAAAAGGTGGTAAAGGCTGAGAGTAGTTTGGAAAGGCGTGGACAGTTTTGATTTGTGGACCGGAAATGAATGTTTCGCTGACAAGATTCGGTTGGTTGTGTAGGGTAGAGGACATCATTTCAGTGATCGTGTCAAGGTGATCTTGTGTAAAAAATCGAAAGAAAAAAAAAGTGGTTTACCAAAATTTTGTTGGTTGTATATTCGTGCTCTTTGCATTAGGGAAGGACATCACGACCACGATTTGACACTCTGGAACCAATCAAGGATGCTGTTACAATAGTGTTCAATGTTGTGAGAGTATATTGTTGAAATCTTTATTTTAAGTTGTGTGCTGGATCTTTTTTGTGTACCGTTTCGCCTGCATTTTCTAATCAAACATATATAACGTTTACATTAGTTTAATAAATCGAAAATGATCTATATTCTGGGTTGCTGGAATATATTGTGACAATTGAAGATTTGAGAATTGTGAAAGCACTCCTAGCATTTATTTATACATCCAAGTTCGCTTCTACATAAGCAAAAACTCCATCAACGCTCAACCCATTTCTCGATCGGAAGTCATCCATCTTTAATTCAGTTGGCTAATCAGTAATGAGTTACACCTTGCCCTTCAACATGACCTCGAAGGGAGGGCAAGGTCACGGCCCTCATCACATGACCAACTACTGGGTGACGTGGGCGACGACTGTTCCTATGGTGACGATGTCGGTGACGGCGCTGGCTGCCAACGGGACTGTACTAGTGATGTTCGCGTTACGACCTAGCTTACGGCGCGGCAAGAACGCCTACCTAGCCTCCTTGGCCCTGGCGGACTTTCTGATCGGTTGCTACATGCCTCTAGTGGCGCTGGAGGAGGTCAGAAATACTACATTTCAGTCCTTTCTCTCTCTCTCTCTCTCTCTCTCTCTCTCTCTCTCTCTCTCTCTCTCTCTCTCTCTCTCTCTCTCTCTCTCTCTCTCTCTCTCTCTCTCTCTCTCTCTCTCTCTCTCTCTCTCTCTCTCTCTCTCTCTGGGTGTGTGTGTGTGTGTGTGTGTTTGTGTTTGTAGAAACACCGTTTTTTAAACTCACTCTGTATATTATTACCTATGTTCTTTTGACGGCCCCGTTATTTTGAGGTCAAAACAGTGTTCCGTAAGGGCTAGGGCTGTGTTATGGCCTGTCTCACCTGGAAGGTTCGTGAAGGTTCCACATCCTTGTTTTCCAGGGTCTCAGATCCAGAATCTAGGTTCATGAACCTGTTTTAGTCCAAAAGGTTCAGCAACCTAGGTTCGGGATCTGTGAACCTCGAAAACAAGTTGTGAAACCTCCACCAACCTTACATGAACCTTGCAATGAAGACAGACAATTAAGCCTTAGGCTTAAAGTAAGGGTTTGGGTTAGGGTTAGAGTTAGGGTTAGAGTTAGGTTTAGGGATAGCTTCAAAAATTTGAAAATGTCAAAATAATGTCAAAGAAATGGAAAGTGTGACAAAATAATCCCTGGTTTTTTCACAACAGTCATCAGAACGTCATTTTTACACAAATGTGTGTGTGGGGAGGGGGGTGTGGGTGTGTGTGTGTGTGTGTGTGTGTGTGTGTGTGTATGTTTGCGGGATTGTTTGTGTATTCCCTTGACATGCTGAGTGGCTGTATCACAGACATGGGCAGATTGATTAGATTAGAGTTTCAAGTTTTCTTTATTTCATGCCTGGTGTCTCTTAACTGCAGGCGTCGACTACAGAGCGTGCTATCTCGATGTTACAGACACATGCAGACTGATTAGATTAGGTTTCTCGGGTTTTCCTCGTTTCATGCCTGTTGTCTCTTAGCCACAGGCGGCGAATACAGATTACTTTATCTCAGCGTCTTAGGCATAGACACGTGCAGACTGATTAGATTAGGTTAGTTCAGATTATATGAGATTTGGACTATACTAGATTGGATTAGATTGCTTGATTTAAGTAATTACGGTTCGCTATTCCTTGAGTCAGGTTCATTTTTTAATTCAGCTCACTGGACAATTTAGTTTTACCTGAAACTTAAAACGTGAGAACGGCCTGGAGGAGAAAGGGAGAATGAGAGAGAGTGTGTTATGTATGAGGCGAGAGGGAGGGGATGGGCGGCGTGTGAGAGTGTGTGTGTGTGTGAGAGAGAGAGAGAGAGAGAGAGAGAGAGAGAGAGAGACAGAGAGAGAGAGAGAGAGAGAGAGAGAGAGAGAGAGAGAGAGAGAGAGAGAGAGACTGGAAAAGTCGTTTTGTATTATATTTGTTTATTTTGATTGTGCAGGTGGGTTTGTTCAGAGTGGAACCGGGCGCGCTATGTCAGACCTACCTGACCGTCCGCTACTCTCTGCTGTACGTGTCCTTGCTGTCCGTCCTCTTCATCACGCTTGACCGCTGGTGGTCAGTGCGATGGCCATTCTCCTACCGAGCGAGGCACACGCGACGACTAGCAGCCTACATCGTCAGCGCTGTTTGGGCGTTCAGCGTTGCCGTCTACGCTCTACCGATGTTCTTATGGGGTGAAGACACTTCCAGAACGCTCAGCCTTATCCTAGCTGCAGGGGGAGAGGGTTCCAATCGCCACGGAGGAAGAGGAGTAGGAGGAGGGGTGTTAAGAGACGGAGGAGGAAGAGGATTGAAAAAGCCAGATACGGTTAATAGCTTAACTCATTCCTCCTCGGTTTTATCATCCTCTTCTGCTTCATCTTCTTTCTCAGCCTCCCCGGTGGCTTCAGTCCCATCGTCTTCACAAACGCAGCAGCTTCCATACACCGCCAGCAACAACCTCAACCTCAACTATTACGACACTACGGCGCCGGAGTTTGTGGGTTTCGTGCACAGAGAATGCGAGGTTCCTTATGTCCTCAGCTTCACCTGGTGGGCCGCCACATGCTGCGTCCTCTACCTCCTCCCCCTCGTCGCCATGTGGATCATCAACTGCTCCCTCTACCACAAGATCCGTCAAAGGAGATCCGTGGAGATCCGCAGATCCACCTCCGTGACGGACACATTCTTCGTGACGGTCAAGCCGTCCAAACCGACCATTCAAATCACCGAGGCTCCTTCTATCGTGGGCCCGCCCTCTTGTAGTGAGTAGTGTTTACTATTGAGTAGTTTG
>CM072519.1:70357749-70365249 GCA_036898135.1 Oncomelania hupensis
TGGCGGTACCATCTCCTCAGCTCCCGGTGCGGAGACAGATGTAGCAAAGAAGGGTTTCACGACCTTTCCCCGCGAATAGTAAATAACAGTAATCACTGTGGTTGGCAAAGAGAACGACGAGAACATTGTTATAATTATGTGTACGATGTTTAACTTTTCCCACTCCTCCGTATGGCCTGAGATAGACGTCAAAGAATTCGATCATTGTGTCACAATAACAGAAGGTACGCTGACATAAACAGGTGTGTACACACAGATTGGTCGGGAGGGGGGAGGGGGGGGGCTCATGAACCTGGACGTTTGATGGTGTGCTAGATGCAGCAATTTCGCGCATTGAACTGTTTGTGTTCGATCCCGATTGCGGACAGCGCCACTAGCAACTCTATTGCGCTGTGTACGAACAATGGCTTTACGTTTAAGTCGGAAATAATACGTGAAGTACTTGTTGTTCTATCTGTCATACACAGATACGTAGGACGAAAGTGGTCAGGCTGTGGTTCAACGACATCCATCACTGGTCAAGGTGGTGGCGGGTTAGGGTTAGGGCTGGGTATGGGTTTAGGCTCCTCCAGCGGCCTGTTCGGGAGCAACAACGGCGGATTGTTCGGCGATGGCACAGGGACACCGAGACCTGCTGGCGAAGACCTCGTCCACGACATTCTGGTGAAGCAGGACCAGAAAGCCGCCTGCTGTTTAGATAGGTGTGGAGTGATGCTGCTGCTGGTTATCTAGGTGTCGGATGCTGCTGCTGGTTATCTAGGTGTGGAGTGATGCTGCTGCTGTTTATCTAGGTGTGGAGTGATGCTGCTGCTGTTTATCTAGGTGTTGTATAATGCTGCTGCTGTTTATCTAGGTGTTGTATAATGCTGCTGCTGTTTCTCTAGGTGTTGTATGATGCTGCTGCTGTTTATCTAGGTGTTGTATAATGCTGCTGCTGTTTCTCTAGGTGTTGTATGATGCTGCTGCTGTTTATCTAGGTGTTGTATAATGCTGCTGCTGTTTATCTAGGTGTTGTATGATGCTGCTGCTGTTTATCTAGGTGTTGTATGATGCTGCTGCTGTTTATCTAGGTGTTGTATAATGCTGCTGCTGTTTCTCTAGGTGTTGTATGATGCTGCTGCTGTTTATCTAGGTGTTGTATAATGCTGCTGCTGTTTATCTAGGTGTTGTATAATGCTGCTGCTGTTTCTCTAGGTGTTGTATGATGCTGCTGCTGGTTATCTAGGTGTCGGATGATGCTGCTGCTGTTTCTCTAGGTGTTGTATGATGCTGCTGCTGTTTATCTAGGTGTTGTATAATGCTGCTGCTGTTTATCTAGGTGTTGTATGATGCTGCTGCTGTTTCTCTAGGTGTTGTATGATGCTGCTGCTGTTTCTCTAGGTGTTGTATGATGCTGCTGCTGGTTATCTAGGTGTCGGATGATGCTGCTGCTGTTTATCTAGGTGTTGCATGCTGCTGCTGCTGTTTATCTAGGTGTTGTATAATGCTGCTGCTGTTTCTCTAGGTGTTGTATGATGCTGCTGCTGTTTATCTAGGTGTTGTATAATGCTGCTGCTGTTTCTCTAGGTGTTGTATGATGCTGCTGCTGTTTATCTAGGTGTTGTATAATGCTGCTGCTGTTTATCTAGGTGTTGTATGATGCTGCTGCTGTTTATCTAGGTGTTGTATGATGCTGCTGCTGTTTATCTAGGTGTTGTATAATGCTGCTGCTGTTTCTTTAGGTGTCGGATGATGCTGCTGCTGTTTATCTAGGTGTTGCATGCTGCTGCTGCTGTTTATCTAGGTGTTGTATAATGATGCTGCTGTTTCTCTAGGTGTTGTATGATGCTGCTGCGGTTTATCTAGGTGTTGTATGATGCTGCTGCTGTTTATCTAGGTGTTGTTTGATGATACTGTTAGTCTCTCTTCGAGCTTAGAACTAGCGCAACAAATGGGCTGTGTCAAGCATTAGTCGTTGCAGCAGTGGTAGATGTTTTGTTTTATGCATTAATTCGTTGATTGAGTTATTTATTCATTAATTATTAATTATTAGAAAATCAGAGAGTACGTGATGGATTGGTTGATACACTACTTGCCAAACAGATCCTAAGTCGATAAAACCCTGTTAGTTGCTCCTAGTACTTCCTGTTACCAATATCACTCAGACGACGAGGATCAATGTTGCATGTGATAGCTACATCTTGATCATTGTTCGTCTGTTACTTTGCATGTGATGGCTACATCTTGATCATTGTTTGTCTGTTGTTTTGCAGGCCTACTGCTAGCCGCTTGCACGCTATGCTGGCTGCCATTCGCAACGGTAGCACTAGTTCGAGCCCACTGTCCGTTGTGCGTGGGGCCCCTTGCGCTGGCTATCTGTCGGTGGCTACTGATGGCCAACAGCGCTGTCAACCCTTTCCTGTACGGCCTGCTCAACGCCCAGTTCCGCAACATCCTCCGCCAGTGGTTCTACCTGGACGCCTCCAGACGGAGGAGGTACCGGCCCGCCAAGGACACCTATATCTATATGGGGGTGACCAAGGCGGACGGGGAGGGAGGTGGATGTGGGGGAGGAGCGAGCCTTTGCAACAACAAGGAGACGAGCAACGTGTGTCTGAGCATCCGTGTGCCCTGATCGGGACAACATGGCGTGATGTCTGAGCGAGAATACCTGTGCCCTGTTCGGAACAACAATGCGTGATGTCTGAGCGAGAATACCTGTGCCCTGTTCGGAACAACAATGCGTGATGTCTGAGCGAGAATACCTGTGCCCTGAATGGGACAGGGATACAACATTGCTTGATGTCTGAGTGAGAATACGTGTGCCCTGATGGGAACAGAGGTACGACAGTGCGTGACCATTTACACCAGAAGTGAGAACAATAAAACCACGGGAATAGTCCACTGCAAATAAAAGATTACGACTTCTATTTAATATATATTTTAAATAAATACAATAACATATATAAAATTAATCCTTGTACAGTGTAAAAATGTTACTATGTAGAAGAAAATGGATTAATATGCCACGCAGCAAGAATGGGCGACAATTGAACGAGGACATAATTATTGTACAGTTCCACCTAATGTAAACTGTGGGACGTAAACAAAGGGCGAAAGGGCAGCTAAATCGACCACCATTGAGGCACGCTATGACAGAGAGATAACTCCTGTTTGGACAGATAGATAACTCCTGTCAAAGTTTGTTGTGGAGTTGTTTCTTCGCCTTGGCGGAGTATCCACAGTATCCTGAAGAAGAAGAAGAAACAATAATGATAAAATTGGTTAACTTGAAAAATATTGCTTGCGTCAAATGGAAAAAGATACATTGATAATGTGTACTAGCACGACCAGGCAATCTCGCCTTTAGGAAGAAGTAAAGACATCACACACGAAACAACAGTAAAGATACGAAAAACGCCGAGTTTCTTTGAAGGTACAAGCGTTACGGATTCATCTGTGTTGCAATCGGCGCACACAAGTTGATCGGAAATCTAGAAGAGGTTTGACTGAATAAGAAGAGGTCAACGAGAAGTGCAAAGAGGAGAAAAATTAAAATAAACGGAAGAAGAAATTAAGTGTAGGTAATGGAGTCGAACGGAAAAGAACATGAGAGAATGAACCATGCACAAGAAAATTGAGAAAGAATAAAGACTATTCACACAACAGGAAAGCCACAAAACAGAACCCATTTGTAGTCCAAAATTCGCAAAAATTGGGTGTGCATATGTTCTAAACAAACTAACAGAATTGTAATCTGCATACACCGTAACGTTTTATGCTATTCGCCACGATGTATGGAGGCACGGTGGTCTAATGGTAGTGCTTTGGCTTGCGGATCTGAACGTCCCGGGTTCGAGCCCTGTCCGGGCCATTGTGCTGTGTCCCTGGGAAAGACACTTTTCTCCCGTTTCCTACTCCTTCGGATGAGAGTATAAACCGAGGTCTAGTCTGTGTGTCGCATACATTCCATCATGTCCTAGACGGGTGAGTGCCGGTAACAAGAACACACCCAGCATGCACTTGGTCCTTCTCCCCCATCCCTTGCTGGCCTGGATAGTGCTCAGTTGTCCGGGCGTCAGACCATGCGCCCAAAGGCTGCGGGTGGGCGTCTCGGGCGGTTTGAGTTAGATCCTGTATCGGCCAGCACCTAGAGTGTGGTCAAGCACGGCGAGCACTGCGCTATAAAAATCCTCACTAATAATAATAATAATAATAATAATAATAATAATAATAATAATAATAATAATAATAATAATGTAAACAACTATATTCTTGAACAAGGTTCCTTTACACTAAATTAAGGGGAAGTGATAACGTTGTCGTTTGCGACTGATTGTAATTTCCTATCTTGATCATTCCTTTGCCAATCTTCAAAACATGTATCAGTGTGAGAAAATACTAAAGACAGTTGTGTTTTATCTTGAGCTGACTTTACTTTCTTGCATACTATTTAAAACCACACTTTCAGCATTTTTGCTCTGAAAGAAAAAAATAGTTGAAGTCGCTCCAAGCGAGCGTGTGTCAATTTTTTTAACTGGCTTACCCGCCCATGAATACTGTTTTAAAACAATTTAATTTTTTACGGGATTTTAGAGATAATTCTTATGAACACTGTTTATTTATTATTTATTTATTTTATTTGTTTTTAAAGGAATGTTCAACTTGCACATAATAATAATATGCAAGATAACTTCTAAGTTATGGAAGGGAGATAACAACATTTGTAATAAGCGAAGAATTACTTGCCTCCCTTGATCATTGCTTTGAACCTGATTTCAACATTGTATTGAAAACAATGACATACACATATTTGGTGAAAAGGTTAAAAAAATATATATATATATTTTATTTATTTTTTTATTTTATTAACCTTTTATATATATATATATATACTCAGTTCTATTATTTCGGCATAAATTATCAATAAATTAAAATATACAATTTGATCAAATTCAAAACCATTGATGAGATTGTACTTATATGTTCCTTGGGATTTCGATCCATCCTCATCATTGTCGTTTATATTAAATTTTGTTTTCATTTAAGGTCAGTAGTCAATGACAAGAGTGCTAATGTCAATACCTGTCACTTAGGCGAAGTAAGCAAAGAAATGTTTCCTTAAACATGATGAAATCAGTGACTTTGTCAAGAACCAAAAGTTGACAACCACAGCTTCAAGGATTAGTGTACAGTGTACAGTGTACATTTGTTAATATTTCCTTTAGGAATTTACCTAGGACTTTGCTTTGTTATAACATCAAAAGATAATATAGTGGTCACTCGCTATTCCAACCCACCGCTAAGTTTACTTGAATGTTCGGTTTCTGTTTCATGATGTATGTAACTGCTAGTCAATTTTAGTTATGAAAAACATGGTGGAGTTGTTAGCATGGTACATATAATACTACTAAACTCAATTAAAACCAAATATTGTTCAAAGGGGAATTGCATATGTAATGAAACTGTATCTTTGAAGCATGTGTTACTTGAATGCAGTCGTAATCGTACTTTTTCAGTTAACAGATTTTACAAATTATGAGTTCTGTTGATAACATCAGTTTTGATGTGAGCGTTAGGTTAGCAAAAGCTTTAAATGAGGCTCCAGTAGCTCGGTTTATAGGATTAGATTTTTGTCGTTGGGTTTGGTTTGTGTGTGTGTGTGTGTGCGCGTGTGTGTGTGTACGTGTGGGTGTGTGTGTGTGTGCGTGTGTGTGTGTGCGTGTGTATGTGAGAGAAAGAGAGAGATAAAGAGAGAGGTTGGGGGTGTGACTGTGTCTTATCATTTTGATGAAGAAGACGTTACTAAAACACCGCTAATCATACATTACTATGTGTCTGTTTACAAGACACACAGAGCCTCACAGGAGGCTGCCTCGCTTCCAGTCTACAGCAAGTTTCGTTATTCACCTTTGAGCGAAGCGTTCCTCTCAAACCGTTTTATAAATGAGTATAATAATTAATATTGATAAGGCGCCTACACTTGGGGTCTAGGCACTTTTATACTTTTGAAAGAGTTTTGTTTTGTTGTAAGCTTATTTTTGTCAGTGGGCCGCCACTCGCTGTCTATGTTAAAGGGATATGTAACGCTGAATCTATCACACTGGGCCACTTTTAATATGGGCACAAATCGTTCATTATTGTCTTAGGCAAATGTGGATGTTGTTTTTCAGTTGGGGGTCAGGGTAATGTTGTTTTTCAGTCAGGGTAATGTTGTTTTTCAGGTAGAGGTCAGGGTAATGTTGTTTTTCAGTTAGGAGTCAGGGTAATGTTGTTTTTCAGTTAGGGGTCTGGGTAATTTTTTTTTTCAGTTACAGATCAGGGTAATGTTTTTTTTCAGTTAGAGGTAAGGGTAATGTTGTTTTTCAGTTAGGGGTCAGGGTAATGTTGTTTTTCAGTTAGGGGTCAGGATAATGTTGTTTTTCAGTTAGAGGTCAGGGTAATGTTATTTTTTCAGTTAGAGGTCAGGGTAATGTTTTCCTGTTAGGGGTCAGGGTTATGTTGTTTTTCAGTTAGGGGTCAGGGTAATGTTTTCAGTTAGGGGTCAGGGTAATGTTGTTTTTCAGTTAGGGGTCAGGGTAATGTTGTTTTTCAGTTAGAGGTCAGGGTAATGTTATTTTTTCAGTTAGAGGTCAGGGTAATGTTGTTTTTTCATTTAGGGGTCAGGGTAATGTTTTCCAGTTAGGGGTCAGGGTAATGTTTTTCATTTAGGGGTCAGGGTAATGTTTTTCAGTTAGGGGTCAGGGTAATGTTGTTTTTCAGTTAGAGGTCAGGGTAATGTTGTTTTTCAGTTAGAGGTCATGGAAATGTTGTTTTTCAGTTAGAGGTCAGGGTAATGTTGTTTTTCAGTTAGGGGTCAGGGTAATGTTGTTTTTCAGTTAGAGGTCAGGGTAACATTGACCCTCAAAGCACGTCTACCCTGTAATGTCAGTTTGTTGTTGAATCACTGCATCTATGATGCTATTGCAAATGGTTGTTGAGATTTGATATTCAGTGTGCCTGCATTTCATAACTATTCACTGGCAGTGTTATTTCCACTGTTTTTAGATAGGCCCCCGTGAGCGTGCCGGGGGGTTCTGTATAAATAGTATCCCCACTTTCGGGAAATGTAGTGCTTTTAAATTTCCACTGTCGCTGGCTTTCTCCTTTGTTCTTCCTCATTCCTACTGTGTTCTATCAATCTTAGCCAAAGTGATCTTGATTTTGTGGTCCTGACTGGGCTCTTTGCAGTCCGCTGGACCCTGTAAGCACAGAACTACTAACTAACTAACTTTCAATCATGTTGTGGTCCTGATTTTGTGGTCCTGATTCGGCTCTTTGCAATCCGCTGGACCCTATAAACAATGAATAACTAACGAACTGTGTTTAGATACACCTGTCTTGATTGTTATTGTTCGGATGAGAGTATAAACCAAGGTCTCGTCTGTTCAGACACTCATTACATCGCACGGATTTTAAAGATGGGTGCCGCAATACAAATATACCCAGCAATGATTAAACCTCTTCTCCCCATTACTGTCG